>BGNK01005024.1:0-36430 GCA_003297005.1 Symbiodinium sp. clade A Y106 | reverse complement strand
GGGGCGGGGGACGGGACGACTTATTTCCAGGCTGTTTTGATCTGTACTTGCGGAGGGTTTGCCCAGCCATTGCAAGCATTTTCTTCTGCAAGTAGGCAGGTTCGTTGATGTTAGCAAATGCTCTTGGCCAGGGACGGGCGGCGAGAAGCCAGCAGCCAACATACTGCAGTTCGCGGAGGCACTGCTTTGGGCTACTTCTGCTACTTGTGGTTGTGGGGGTGGCAGGGCGGCGGGTGAGGCTACGGTGGTGGTGATGGTGGCCTAGTCGTGCTCGTGTTGATGCTGGTGCTGGTGCTGGTGGTGATGGTGGTGGTGGTGCTGGTCGTCATGATCGTGTTGTTGCTGGTGGTGGTGGAGGTGGTGGTCGTGGTGGTGGTGGTCGTGGTGCTGGTCGTCATAGCGATCGTGTTGTTGTTGCTGGTGTTGCTGGTGGTGGTGGTGGTGGACCGAAATACGCTTACTACCGCAGCAGTGGTACTGAATGTCAGTGCAGGCTGTGGCCACTGCATCCATGCGCATCCCGGGTGACGCTTCGCACGCACGCGAGGCGTGGTGGGAGCTAGCATGGGGTTCAATGCTTGGAGTTACAGAACATCTTGACTCTTAACCACAAGCCCCCTCAATTTTTCTACGTGGTTATCAATCTGAAACTATGTGCACACCCCCATCGACCCTGGTACCTGCAGGAGTATCCTTCCTATGTCGTAGTCGTTTCCTGCAACAAACCCGCCAGAAATACTATGAATAAACAACATCCACGTCATGTTCACAGGCCGTAGTCATGCCTCCAAAGACTGTTGACCTGAGTCCCAAAACATAGACACAAGATTCCTCCTGCTTCACCGATGGCTCGGGCGGAGGTGCGCGTGGACGTGCGAAGTGGGCACCTCCTTTGCCTCATAAGGCCTGGGCTTTTGCCACGAACCATGCTCCGACATGAGAAGTATTGCCGATGGCGGCGGTGGTGGTGGCGGGGGAAGTGGTGGTGGTGGTGGTGGTGGGGTTGTAGTCGTAGTAGTAGTAGTAGGCGTAGCAGGTGCAGGAGTAGTAGGAGTAGTCGGAGTAGTCGGCATAGTAAGAGTAGGAGGAGTAGTAGGAGTAGTAGGAGTAGGAGGAGTATAGTAGAGGGACCAGGAGGAGTTGGAGGAGGAGTAGGAGCTGGAGTACGAGTAGGAGTGGGAGGAGAAGGAGCGGAGTAGGAGTAGGAGTAGTACTGGGTAGCAGTAGCAGTAGTAGTAGTAGTAGTAGCAGTAGCAGTAGCAGTAGCAGTAGCAGTAGCAGCAGTAGTAGTAGTAGTAGTAGGAGTCGTAGTAGTAGTGGTGGTAGTAGTAGCAGTAGTCGTAGCAGTAGTTGCAGTGGCAGCAAGTAGTAGGAGTAGTAGTAGGAGTAGTAGTAGGAGTAGTAGTAGGAGTGGCAGAAGAAGTAGTACTGTCGTAGCAGTAGTAGTAGTAGTAGTAGTAGTAGTAGTAGTAGTAGTAGTACTAGTAGGAGTTCATCTTGTGATTTTGGGGAGTATGTCGTCGTAGTACAATAGTAGCAGTAGGAGTAGGAGTGGGAGTCGGAGTCGGAGTCGGAGTGGGAGTAGGAGCAGGAGCATGAGCAGGAGCTAGAGCAGCAACCTCAGCAGCAGCCGCAGAGGAGGAGCAACAGCTTTGCGGACACCAAGCACGCGAGGCTTCGCTCTCCAACTGATGGGGACACCCTAAACCCTAAACCCTAAACCCAAACAATCGACACCAAACCCAGAGCTTGAACCTTTCAAGACATGTGGTGGAAAAAAGGCATATCCCGGGTCTCTTGCGCACTCACGGTCCTAATCTCCCAACCGCGAATCCTAATTCCTGCCCACAGGAGCCCCGCAAAGCTCTCCTGCGGCTAAGTCTTTCTGATTTCGAAGTCCTAGGGTCAGGGTACAAGCAGCCTTAGATGACGTAGCAGCATGCTTTGAAAAGCCATATAGGCTAATTGTGTACACGCCGCAAGATTCAATTGGACGTTAACGAAATCGAAACTGTAAAAAGAGCTATCAAGCCCAGACAGACACACACAGACAAACAACAACTATAAACACTATTATTAGTATTACCATTACTATTTTTCTTTTATGTTCAGTTTGTATTGTTGTGATTACTACTATTATTTTTATTATTGTTAACATTCTTATTAATACTATCATCTGTATTCTTGTTTTAGTTCGTGCAATAATTGTTCTTGTTTTTAAGTAGTTATTACTGTTCTTCTTCCTATTCTTATTATTGTCATTATATTCATTAGTATTGTCATTATGACTAGTCTTAGAATCAGTGTAATTATTAGTATTGCTACTATTATTGCTATGGTTACTGTTTATGTTTAGTACTTTTCCTTCTATTCTTCTTACTCCTAGTATTATTTGTAGTATTATTAGTATTGTTACAATTCTTCGTATTGTTGTCATTATCAAGAAAAGCATGGCTCACCACCTTCGATAAAGGATCCTCGACGATGCCTCTGCGAGGTTCGGCTCGCGAAGTAGGGTTTTGTCTTGTTTCTTCAAGGCTTGTTTTAAAGGCTTTTTATCCATCGGAAGGGTTTTGGGGCTTGTACCTTGTGAATGTTATGCTGTTATGCTTTCATGTTTGCATTTTCGGTACTCGTTGTATTTCGCGATAGTTCAGGGTTTTGGGTTCTTTGGGTTGACATAGGGCTTTAGACTTTAGGGGTTGGAAGTGCTAGGGTTCGGGGCCGCAGAGTCTTGAGCTACAGTGTTGGATTAAGGTTGAGCAGTCTGGAGTTCAACATGCAGGAGGGCTAGAAAACCTGTGATGCATCCGCTACAATAGTTTAGGGTTTAGGGTTTAAAGTTTAGGGTTTAGGCTTGAAGGTGTTGAATAGCAAATCGAAAGCAGCGATAGACATGCTCGCCGACCTAGGCCCACTGCAGAGAGCAGAAGTGAAGATTCGGGTTGACACACGCCCCTCAGCCCTTAGACGCCTGCACTCTACACCCTAAAGCCCGTAAGCCCTACCACACAGAGACACAGACACCTAAAGGGCAAAACCCGAAGAGTTTAAGGCCTCGCAAGAGGTCTGCCTCAGGGGCTTTGTCCGCACGCCTGCACCAGGCCTCCCGAGGTTTCGGCTTAGGAGGTGGGCGAGGTCTCCCAGTACTACAGGGGCCTAAAGAATTGCCTAAGGGTTCCTTTAAAGGGGTCCTTTAAGGGTTACTATAAGGGATCTATAAGGGCATTATAATGTAGGGGCCTAAATAATTACCAATACTATTGTGTGGGTTCCTTACTATAAATATAGTATGATGCGCCCCAAAACCCTATTCTGATCAGTAAGGCCCCTCTATTATTATCATAGAACCCTCTTGCAGACCCCTTATATCCCCTTACAGAACCCTTAAAAGGGAACCTTATTCTAATTATCAAGGCCCCTAATATAGAAATCCGTTTGCCCTTTGTTACGGGCAACCTGGAGGGGTGTTGAATGTAGGAGATCGCCTTCGGATCCTGGTTTGGGAGTTGAAGCTAGGTGTGAAGGGCCCCTTAAAGGGCTCCTTAAAGGGCTCCTTAAAGGGATCTATAAGGATTTAGGGTCTACTAGGTTCCTAAGTAGTACCCTGTTGCTCTTTTTATCTTAAGGTCCCTTTATTGAAACCGGTTAGTAGGAACAAGGGTACCCTTATTATAAAGAGGCTACTCAGGAACCTAGGAAGGGTTTAAGGGTTAGGTTCTAAGATTCTGCATTCAGGGCTCTGGGTTTTGGAATTGGGTATTAAGTTGCAGGATTGAGCACTACGAGGCTTTAGGCATGTTGGTTCTACCAAGCTTCGTGGGCCCTAAACTCTAAACCCTAAACCTAAAGCCTAAACCCTAAACCCCGAAACCCTAAACCCTAAACCGCTAAAGCTCCCCGTAAGCAAGAGGTCCCGGGTGTGCCTAGACCCTGAGCCAAAAAACCCTGAACCTAAAACTTAAAACCCCAAACCCTGAACCAAAACCCCAATGTAGGAACCTGATTAAGAAACCTTGGGCCTTTATTAAGGTTCCTTATACGAACCCTACTATTTTTGGGTCATAGACCCAGGGTTTCTTAATCAGGTTCCTACATTAAACCCTACTCCCTGAACCTAGAACCCTAAACCCTAAACCCCCAAGAAAGAAAAAATAGAAATTGCTTGTCATTGCTGCCGTTGAGCGCCCTAAACCGTCAATGTCAAGCCCAACCCAACCCAGAACCAGGTTCCAGTCACAAAAACCAAATTCGAATCAGTTTCTAGTCGCAAAACACAACTTCAGAAAATCAGGTTCCAGCCCCAGCCCAGCCCCAGCCCCAGCCCCAGCCCCAGCCCCAGNCAGGTTTCAGTCAGAAAACCTGGTCAAAACGTTTCGGTCAAAACGTTTTCGGTCAAAACGTTTCGGTCAAAACGTTTTTGGCACCCAAACCCTTAACAATTTCTATTAAACCCTAACCTAAACCCCTGACCGTTAACCCCTAAACCCCTAAACCGTAGGCCCTGAAGCTAAACCCAGAAGCCTCGACGGTGTTCTTCACATCCCAAACTCTCAACTAAAGAGCCCCTATGCCTTACACCACCCGAACTGTGGAACTAATCAGAAACTGCTAATAGCCGTAATAACACTAATAAGAATAATCATCGTACTAAAAAGTATAGTCATAATACCTCCAAGGTTTCTCAACTTCTACTAGAGGTGTCTCGCATTCCCAGTCTTCTTGCAATGCAAGAGGATTGACGCTGCATGGTTCTAGTGTTTACTGTTACGGCTGTTCAAGGTTGACAGCAGAATTACAAACAACTCTTCTAAAAAAATGTTCTCGACAGGTGAGCACCTACATGCCCCTGGTTGGTGCGAACAAGGTCCGGCGCCTTCTGCACTGTCACGTTACAATGCCTGGCCCAAAAACACCCTAAGCCCCACCTTAACCTACACCCTTATAAGCCCTACCTCAACCTACCTAACCCTACTTGTTTGTAGGTCCTTACTACAACCCCTAATATCGGGACCCTACAACAGGTAGGTTTTGGTGGGTTAAGCACTAAACCCTGAACCCTAAACCCTCAACCCTAAGCCCTAAACCCCGACACCCTAAACCCTAAACCCCAAACTCCAAAGCCTTTCGCCATCGAGCCCACGCCCCAGAACCAGGTTTCTGTGGCTCAAAAGCTGCAGGCTCGAAGTCGTATAGTATAGTATGTTATAGTACATCATCGTTTTTTTATGGTATCTTATGGTATTGTATCGTATATTATAGTATATCGTATATTATAGTATATTATGGTATATAGTCTATTTCCAAAGTAGGACTTTGGGCGTTGGGGTTCAGGATTCACGGTTTTTCAGTCCCTGGCTCCAGGCCCTAAAGCCTGAACCCTAAACGCTACCCCTTAGCCTACCAAAACCTTTTTTTCGTAGGTTCTTATTATCATCCCGAGTATAGGGGCCCTACAAAAAAGTAGGTTTTGGTGGGTTAAGGTAATCCGGACATCGTAAAATTACCTAAACCCTAAACCCCGAACCCCAAAACCCTAAACCCTAAAAGCCTGAACTTTGTGCATGTGAAAGCCAGTAGAAGGCCCAAGTGTCGCCGCTTGCATGGCAAAGAAGTCACACGGTTAAGGGGTTTAGGGTTTAGGTTTAGGGGTTAAGGTTTAGGGTTTAGGATTGAATTCCGAACCTCAAAACCCGACTATACGGTTTGAGGTTTAGGGTTGAGGTTTGTGAATAATGGTAACGAATAGTAGTAGAGTATTTCTTGGGTTTTCTGAGCTGTTGACAGTGTCGAACATTCGCAAAACTGGTGCCTATACCACATGATGTCAAACCATAGTCTCGCCCGTAAGCCGACATCCCAACGCCTCATGACCACCTATAGACCCTAAACCCTAGAACCTAAAGGGTTTGGGGAGTTTAGGGTTCAGGGGTTTGGGTTTTAGGGTTGGCCTAGCCCAGGCCTCCACGACTACATCCTTGAACCCACACATGCCCATGATGAGGACACCCCTCTCAACGTCTCCATCCTTTGGCCTTTTCAGCGCGACGCCCGGGCGTGGGGGAGAAGCAGGGAGCGGTTGAATTCTCTCAGTTCTTGTAATTGGGTTTAAGGTGAGGGGGTTCAGACTTTAGGGGTTTCGGGTTGAAGGTTCAGACTTTAGGGGTTAGGGCCTATGGGAGGCTTTAGCATGTGCATCCGGAGTCACGGTCGTCAGTATCGTCTGATTTTGCATTCATCATGATAGCCTCCTGCAGCCGCTGACAGACAAAGCGCAAGTTGGGCTCCGTCCCCTGATTTTTGTTGTTGTAGGTGTCGAATTCCGGAACTGAGCCTCAGATTCGAAACCCCAAACTCTAAAACCCTACCCTAAGAGTTCAAAGGATCCAGCAATGAGGTGTTTAGGTTTCGGATGGTAGCTATGTAGGCTACTGGAGTTACTAGAGAGTATAGTAGAGTGTATGATGATATATTAGGTACTTGGACCCTTCAGGCTACAGCCCGTAACTCTCGGTCAAAACCGATCGCCCCCAGCTTGAGTCCAGCAGGTTGCTGTCGAGTAAATTCTTCCCGCATCGTCGGGGGCTCAGAATCCTTGAACCCAAAGCCCTAATCTAGGGGCCTGAATTATTAGACTAGGCTTTGGGGGTATAATATGCTAGAATTATGATACCCTAAGCCCTAAACCCTAAACCCTGAACCCTTCAGATCAAGGGTTTATCGGGTTTTCAGTGGGGCCTAGTAGGGTTTTACGGGTTTGCTGATTCTTCAAGCCCCGAAGCCATAAAGCAGGCCTTTCTAAGGGCCCAGCTTCCCAACAAAAGCCATTGTTTCTCGAGATGTGCGCTGTTGCATAGGGTTTAGGGTTTAGCGTGTGCCCTAAACCCCAAAGGCTCTTCGTTCGACGGGCTCTTGTATACCCAACCATCGGAAGGGGCCTCAGGACGCCACGTTTAGGCATACACGAATCCGGCTAAAGTTTGGCAGTCTGTGGCTTAGGGTTTGGGTTCGTGATGAGGATGCTACTGTCCAGGGTTTTTGTAAAAATTGCTTGCTTGTTACTACAGCCATATCCCTAAACCCTAAAGCCCCACATAAGGCCTCATGTTAGGTGTTTCGTAGGTTTCCGGGGCCAAAGTTCAACTACAAGCTGCCATGTTCCGCAAAAGCTGCTCGCAAACTCCATCATCTAGGAGACGTTTCTTAAGACGACCGGGTGAGTTGGGATTTTGGGTTCAGGGTTTCAGGGATATCGGGTATCCCAGGCGCTACGACCCGGAACAGTGAACGATGACACACCGTGCACAACCCGATGATACCAGGAGGGCCACGACGACCACGCGACGATGACCACGACGAGCGGGACCACACGGACTTATCAATGCGCACAGGACCGTGTCGGAAGCAGCCTAAACGGTAAACCATGGTAAACCCTAAACGGACACGTGCCACAGAACTGGAGCTACAGGTCGCAAACGCACGGGACTGTGCTGGGAAGCGGATGCGGGAGCAGACCCCGAAGTTCCGATGAGCCTTGTAGTTCGGCCCCGGCTGGGGTTTGAGGCACTCCGATTGTTCTGGGAGCATCCCCCCAACGTCGTTCCCCTCATGTGCTGATGGGATTTCCAGGATCTGATAGACTGGCCAGAGAGGCCGAATAGTGTGGTTTTGCCAGGACTTTGTCAGGGGCCCAGAAAGCACATAAGCATAAGCATTTTATGGGGATATCCCTACCTTATTGGGCTTTATTATAAGGGGGTTTATATGGGATATCCCTATCCTAATTTTTGCTTATGTGCTTTTTTGGGGCCCTACTTTGGGCATTTCAAGAGTGTGGAAGGCAACAATGAGGACAATGACTTGGACATGGGTTTAAGGGGTAGGGCCAGGGTTCAAGGTTTTGGTTCAGGGTTTAGGGTTGCCCTGAGAATAGCGCCCCAGCAGGACTCTGTAAATAATGGGACGAGACCAACAGACATGGAATTCCAGTGTGCGTCTCCCGGAGTGGCTCGAGCAAACCCCACACTATCCAGCACCTCTTTACTCCTAGCACGGGAAACCCAACAGTGTTACCACACCGTTCCCCATACCTTACAGTGTGTATTCAGGCGAGGGTGAGGATTGCTTATTCTGACGGGGTTCATCCGAACATACTCCCTATAAATTTGCTATGATACACCTTCGGATATACCTCAAAACCAAAACACGATAGATTCACTGACTTTAACCTCTCCTAAAACCGTGTAAACACCCTGCAACCTCATGCAAAACCTAAACTTGACACCTAAACCCTAAACCTTACACCCTCGTCTGTAAGCCCTGCACCCTCAACCCCAAAGCCCTAAATCCCTGAACCGCTAGACTCTAAACCGAAAACCGACCCCCAGACCCCTAACTTTCAATCCCCTAGACCTCTAAGCCCTGAACCCCTAAACCCCTGAACCCCTAAACCCCTAAACCCGTAAAGCCCTCTAAGCCCCCAAACCCCTAAAACCCTCTGAACAACTAAACCGCTGAACCCCTAAACCCCTCTAAGCCCCCAACCCCCCAAACCCCCTGAACTCCTAAACCCTAAACCCCCCTAAAACCCTCTAAGCCCCCAAAACCCCAAACCCCTAAACCTCTGAACCCCTAAGCCCCCCTCCATTGAGGGGATGCGGCGGCCTGGCTGGAGCGGACTCTCAGCTGGCCCTTGGATGAGGCTCCTCGTTTTACTTCCCCAAGGGGGTCTTTGTAAGTAGGGTAGGCTTCCTTTGGGAAACAGCCGCGTCAAATGCCTGGTAGTTTCCTGCTAGCTCACGAGCATCCATGAGCAAACCGTATAACGTCCACCCAGACCTCATCCGTTCCACAGAGCATCCATGGGCCAAAACTATGATCACGTCCACCCAGACCTCATCTGTCCCTCAGAGCATCCATGTGCCAAAGCCATGGTTTCGTGCACCCAGACCTCATCCGTTGCCCTCTGCACCCACGGGCCAAAACCATGATAACGTCCACCCAGACATCATCCGCCCCCCACAGCATGCAAGGACGTCATCCTTCCCCCAGACCATCCATGGGTCAACCATGATAACGCCCACCTAAGCCACATTCGCTCTCCAGTTCACCCATGGGTCAACCATGATATCAACCACCCAGACCTCATCCTTTCCCCAGAGCATCCATGGGTCAACTATGATAACGTCCACGCAGACCNTTCGCTCTCCAGTTCACCCATGGGTCAACCATGATATCAACCACCCAGACCTCATCCTTTCCCCAGAGCATCCATGGGTCAACTATGATAACGTCCACGCAGACCTCGTCCTTTCCTCACAGCATCCATTCGCCAACTGTGACAACGGCAACCCAAACCTCTGGCGCTGAAAAAGCCAACGGCACATATTACATCATATGACTGGGACTCAGAGCACAAACTGATGACGGCAGACGTCCCAAGACTCCCTTCCCTCGTCGTCCCATGCGAGGCCAATCCAGATCTCTTTAGATACCTAGATACCTCTTTGAGTTCGTGTGGAGGTACCAACTGCCGCTTACGCAAGACTTCATTGAGGCTATGACTGACATTTCCTAGTTCGTCGTGCTGTTCTGATTTCCATATTTTTAGCCCAAATATCACCGTATGTGTACAAAACAACGGTTTTTGTGGGTGTTTAGACACTACTCTATGCTTTCCTAATTCTCTGGTTGTCAGCCTAGCCACCGAGTTCTGCCCAAAACCCGAACGAAAAGCACTTCGCATGCGTTTAGTCTCCAGGTTTTTTGTGCGCCTGTGACCTCCTTTAAGGGTTCCTTTAGAGGGCTGTGTAGGGTTTTATACCCTAAACCCTGCTAAATCAGATACCGGTCTGAGATAATTTGAAATTGCTCTTGCCAGCTTAATGCAGAACCCGAACCATACAAACTTGGGGGCTGTTGAGAATATTTTTTGGGGGTATTTTTTGTACAAATGCAGATCTACAGGGACTGTTCGCTGACACTATGACTGATTTGAGAGACCCTGTGTTGTGGCATCATAAGGGATCTACAGTTGAGGGGCTCAGGGTTGCGTGTTGTGGGGTTTAGGATTCACGCATAAAGTTTGAAATACGTTTCGCGGGGCTTGCACCTCTCGTCTATCTTGTCCCCACTTCACCTCAGGTCCACTGAATCGGACTTTGCACCGCACGCAGCATCTTTGTTTCCAAAGTGCTGTGTCTTCAGAGATTTCATCATATAGCTTAATGTCTCGTTGGCCCCTTTTCAGCATTTCGTTTACGGAGTGGAGGGTATCATCAAGAGATGAAGACATAGCTCCACCATAAAGGGTTTTGCCAAGTACACGCTGAAAGTATGGGGGGTCTCTGCCTGGAGGGGGGGTTTTAGAGCCTACATCGGGCTACAGGGGGCGTCCCTAGCAGCTTGCAACCATGTTTCCCGTGGCCAGCTCAACCCCGAACTCTATTCTGCGGAAGCGCCGGAACCCGAATCAACTTCATACGTAGAATAACCTGAACCCCACAACCTGAACTCTGCCTAGACTCGCTACTGGGCTTCATGAAAAGGTACCCGAATTGAGACCCTTTGCCATAAACTCGCGCGTGAGGCTTGGCGAGTGCAGGAGGCCGCATGGAAGCGGGCACACAAGGAGGCCAGGTTTACCTCTAGGACCAAAGGCCCCTTAAAAGTAAGGATCTATATTCCTTAGACTATTCCTTTACTTTATATTATGAATCCCTATATGGTATATGAACCTTAAACCCTTTTAAACCCTTTTGGGGTTCATTTGGTCTTCAGGGTAGTGGTTATGGAATTGGTGAAGCTTGCACTTCTCCTTCTCGACAAGCATAAGAAGATCGGAAAAGCCGTGCCCAACATTTGTCAATGTTCGTACTCAGAGACTCCAAATTCCTCTTAACTTGCAATATATCTTAAGTTATGGAGGGGTCCTTAGCATGACTTATGGATTCTCGAGCTAGATTCCTGAATTCAGGGGTGTTGGAGTCAGGTAAGGCAACAGCAGGAAATATCATCTCCTCTGACGCCGGCAATGCCCCAAGATCTCTCGGCTCGACACTCTCTAAAATTATCAAATCTCGGCCCGATGCCCCCAAACCCGAGGTTGAAAGTCCTGAGAAGCGCTACCAAGCTGCAACGCCCCGAGACTTGAATCGCACATCACATAGTCCATGAGGGACCCAAATCCCGCGACCCTAAAGCCCGAACCCCACACCCAAAGCACAACACCCCCAAACCCCAAAACCCCTAAGCCCTAAACCCGAAGCCCCAAACAATAATCAGAATAGGGTTGTGGGGCCCATTATGCTTTAATTATAATAAGGAACCCCCCAAGTAGTATAGGTAATCATTAAGGCCCCTGTAACCCCAGACTCCCAAAAACCCCAAAGCCCCTTGGCAGAGCTCCAGCCTTCCGCGAGCAGGATGTCTCCGGAGACCTCGAGCAGTTGTGCCTGTTTCCTTCTCTGCGTCGGTTTCGAGGAGGCCAGGGGGTTAGGGCTTCGGTTTTAGGGTTTTAGAGCTCCGGGTTTAGGGGTTTATGTAGGGTTTAGGTTTTAGGGCTTCAGGGTTTAGGATTTAGGGTGGGTAAGAGTTCAGGGTTCAACCCTAAATCGTTTAGGGTTCAGGGTTTGGGGCTTTGGGGTTTAAGGCTTAAGAGGAGTGTAGGGTTTTAGGGTTTAGGGTTTAGGGAGGTAGGACGCAGAACCCCAAGCCCTTTGGGTTTTTAGGCCTTAAGAGACTTTATGGGCCTTCGAGTTTCAGACCCTGGGCCTTACGGTCTTGAGGGTTTTGCTCTTCACGGTTTAGGGTTCTTGAAGCTTGCTCCCTAAAGCGAGACCGCCCCCCTAAACTCCTCCTCTGCAAACCCACAATAAATCCAAACCCAAAGCCGTAAGGCCCATACAATCCAGTTCTAACATATTGGGGAAAAAATATTTTCCCAATATGTTAGGGGGGAAAATATTTTTCCCCCAATATGTTAGTGCTGCCAGCGTGGAGTGGCATTCTGGGGTTCTGGGCAGCAGTGTCGCGGGCAGAGATCCGAGCAGCCCGCGCGGCTGTGGGCTATGCACGGCCTGCTTCCCAGGCGACAGCTGAAATCCTGAGATCGTCTCTTGCGGACGGCCGTGGGGCCGTGGCACAGCACATCGTGGGGTGGCTGCAGCCACTTGGAAGCTCCCCAGAGTGGTTAGGATGAAAAGCCGAAAAGCCGTAAAGGCTAACTCGAGCTCGGGATTTGGAGCTTTTCCGGCCCTGAGCCCCCAGCCATATAGATCTGTTCAAAGGATCCATAGGATCTAGCAGGTTTTCGGCGGTTTTTGCAGTGTTCTTGTTGTATTGGCATTAGACCCTATATTACTATAAGCCCTAAACCCTATACACCCGAAAAAACTCTATAAGCACTGTAAACCCTACAAACCCTATATACCCTATAAGCCCAGCCTTATAAAGCCTTATAAACCCGAAACCGTAGCTCCGTTGAAGGGTGCAGGGACTTGCCTTCGGCATGTAGGGTTTCGGGCTTTGGGAATCCCAGTTGAAGCTTCAGGGGGTACGTGGAGCTAGGAGTTTAGTGTTGAAGGTTACGGGTTTAGGGTTTAGCTTCTGGGGTTTAGGGCTTGGATTCAGGGTAGGGTATAGGGGATTGGGGATTGCTTTGGGTCTACGAACTTGAAGGTTCATGTATAGGCGTTCCAGTGTATCATAGCTACAGCTTGTTTAGAAAATTTTACAATTCAGATTGCTACTTATAGAAACTCGGCCCCTGAGACACAACTTGCACTGAAATTAGTTGTTGTCACTATTATTGACGTGAATGTCAGCAGTACCTCTAGGTTGCTACCTTTGCTGCTGTTGCTGTCGTCGTCGTCTTCATGTTCGTGAGTTTAGTCTCATGGCTAGCCGAAGCCCGCACCTCCGTCGCAGGAGGTTTGCTGCCTCTGGCCGTGGGTCGACAGCAGGGCCGGCTTTTGGATGTTTGGCCCTTCAACGAGGCCGGCGCCGGCAAGAAGCTTCTTCCTCTGGAGTGGGTAAACAACCAAGGTCCACTAACTCACTCTTGTCAAGGGCAGAACAGATTGGACGCAACCCCCATCCGAAGTCTGAATGTAAAGCCAAACTTCAAGTACCTTAGCCACACGAGAAACAGCCGTCCAAAGTCATCTAAAAGCACGCATGCTTGTTCAAGTCGCTAAGCAGCGTAATTATAATCGTTATGAACCCCCCCTAAATCCTGAGCTTATCTCATCGTTATGAAACTCCCCCTAAACCCCTCAACCCTAAACCCTATCGAAAGCGTCTATGCTCCCAAGGCGGAGATCGACGCGGACGACATGGAGTGGCCCTTGCCCATGGCCGATCTCACCCGAAGAGCGCAAGAGCACCATCAGCGCTGCAAGGACTCTGTGTTTGCTGTAGGGTTTAGGGTTCAGCATTTTGGGATTCGGCCTTCAGTGAACCATCCAGGGTGCTAAGAGTTGCTGGTCTGAGGAAGTAAGAGTGACACCAGCTTAAGTAATTAAATGAGATCTTACTTTAGCAGTGTAACCAATGCTGGCAGTGTCTATTTCCCTACATTTCAAGATGAACAACCTTTGCTGCTTGTCCTTCCTGCAGCTCTTGATCTCAGAATCGGAACGCGTACTTAACACATAATCTGGCTTCCTCTCCCGTCTCATCGCCTTCAAAGGCGGGTGGTTCACGAGACAGATAGGGAGGTAGCGAGGGAGGTGGGCAGGCAGGCCAGCAAGCGTTTTGACCTTGTCTCTCCACCTTGCCTGCCGTCTCATCGCTTCAGGAACCCACATAATGTAGGGGCCTAAATAATCGCCTATACTATTTTTGGGGGCTCCTTGTTAGAATTGTAGTATAGTGGGCCCCAAAACCCTATTCTGATTATTAAGGCCCCTATGTTGCAAACCGCTTCCTCGCTTCCTTCTCATCTCACACATGCATGTTTGAGATGGGTTTGACACCACAAGCATCAAAATGGTGGATGCAGGGGGGCAGGTGTACGGGGGGTGGGGGTTATACGTGTATGTATACGTATATGTATATGTTTGTGTATATGCACATGAATATGTCTAGGTCTAGGTCTAGGTATATGCATATGTATGCAAGGATCCGCAACGACCCCGTGCATGTTGTATACATGTAAATATGTATGTACACACACGCACACGCACCCTAAATTCTGTGGTCGGGTCCCAGAACCGCGATGCACCAACACAGTTTTATCGGAAGTTGCATAATTATCATGGTTCACGTCGTAGTCATAGCTCACAAAGTGCAGCAGCACCTTCAACGTATACAAACACCCAGCCCGACATGCGGGTAACCCTCGAAGCCATGTCTCCGCATTCAACGGCCGTGAGCCCGGAATCCTTCGCGTGTCCTGCAGCCCAAAGCTTGAATCCGTCACTGAGGTCCGTCACCCCAACTCCAGCTCAGCTTGTGGTGTTTCTGCATCAAAGCTTGCTCGGTGCATGATCAATTCTTGGACTAAGTTGAGTACACCAATCCATGTTTGGAGTTTCGGGTTCATGCAACTGGACTTTGGGTATATGAGACTTCGAGTTTCGGGTTCCGGAACCCTTTAACCCCAAACCCCAAGCCCTATACCCTAAAACCTAAGCCCTAACCCCTAAACCCTAAGCCCTAGACCCCAAACCCCTAAACCCTAAGCCCTAACCCCTTAAACCCTGAGCCCTAAGTCCTTAAACCCCATAAAACCTGATCCTTAAACCCTAAGCTCAAGCCCCGGAGCTCGCCGAAGGAAGCTCTGGCCCCTAAGAGCGACTGGGCGGCTGCGCATGTGGCGCGGGGCTGAACGCCTAAACCCGAAACCAAAAACCTAAACCCTAAACCCTAAACGGTTGAAGCAAAGGTCCCAACCACAGGCTCATCCTAGTACAGGAATTCCCGCTGTACCTGCAGTTGGAAAAGGGCCCATAAAAAAAACAAAAACCTGAACCCCTGTGCTTTCGCCGTCCATTTTGGGGATGGAAATTCTGGGGTTTTGGTGTCGGGTTTCCGGTTCCGGGTCTTGGGTTTAAGGTGTGTTTCCGGTAGAACTTCGGGGGTTCGGGGATTCGGGTGTTGAGCGTTTCAGTCGAACAACTCTTCCTGCTGCAGCCCTTGAAAACCCAACCCCCTCCACCAGGGAACCCCCAACCTTCAAGCCGTAAAGCCCTTAAGTGCTTCCCACACCCCATTCCGGGGCATCCTCAAGCTCCCGCCCCCTAAACCCCAAACCCTACACCCTGCACACCTAAACCCCTAAACCGAAATCTCTAAACCCCCTAAACCGTAAACTCACCATAGCCTTGAGAGGGGGTGGAACTCCCGTGATGTGTAATCTGGAGTTTCGGGTTTAGGGCTAAGGGCTGAATAGGATTAGGGGTTTGCTTAGTAGCAGAGTGGATACACTTTACACTTTTTGGGATAATCTTACCCACTATAAAACGAGAAATGTACACTTTTGCAACCTTATGAACTCAGCAACAAAGTTTAAGTGCTCGAGTAGCTTTGGCCAATACTGAAGATTTGGGTTTGGGGTTAAGGATTTCAGAAAAATATGCGAGTTGATCCCAACCTGGCATGAGTTTCCTGAGGCAAGAGCATCTGCTGTAAGACAAAAACCTGGTTTCGGGTTCAGGGGTTTAGGGATTGAGGGTTCTGGTGTTTAGGCTATTCGCGGTTTCGGGTCGAGGGAACAAAACCGAATTTTGGGGTTCAGGGGTTTAGGGATTGAGGGTTCTGGTGTTTAGGCTATTTGCGGTTTCGGGTCGAGGGAACTGCTCCGAGTCAAACAAGCTCGGTACCGGGTTCAGTGCTCAGGGCACGACCCCACCAACTGTCGCCTTTAGCTCCAGCTGCTAGCTATGTCCTACCTTAACCTACCAAACCCTACTTTCTTGTAAGATTACAAACCTTAATATGGAATTTATAGGGATCCTACAAAAAAGTAGGTTTTGGTAGGTTAAGGTATTTTGCATGCTGAACCCACAAACCCCAAATCATCCCAAATCTTAAGCCCTAAGCATCCCTCAGAGTCCTCATGCAGAAGCCTGAGGGATTATCAAAACCATTCCTCAGGGTGCGTTCTGTTGTTGTATATAATATACCCCAAACCCTATTCGAATCATTAAGGGCCCCATATTACACCCCCCCCTCTTCCTTTGCAACTCTGAATTCGACCCTGAAGCCTAAAGCACTGGAGCTCCGAAAGCCTTAAACCTAAAGCCCTGAAGCCACTCTAAGCCTTGAAGTAGACTCTATAAGCCTTAAAGGCCTAAATCGTCGACTCTATAAGCCTTAAAGGCCTAAATCGTAAAGAGCCCCTTAAGGGGCCCAAAAGCCCCCAGAAGCCCTAAACCCTACAAGTGACGGCCCAGGCCCCCTCGGGTCACGAGCGACAGGAGACGCTCTGGTGGTCTGCGCCAGGCTGGCTACGCTTTGCGGTCTGGGGTCCAGGGTTTAGGGTCTACCCGTCTAGTGTCGGTTTAGGGTTTAGGGCTTAGGGCTTAGGGTTTAGGGTTTAGGGTTTAGGGCTTAGGGTTTAGGGTTTAGGGTTTAGGGATTTAGGACTTCTGAGCTCAAGAGCTACACCCAAAAGTCTAATCGCGACAGGTGCAGGGATTGTTTTCGTCTTCAACCAACCCTACGACTGAGGGCTTGGCCAGAAACTCCCGCATTTCAGAGTAGGTTTCCGGCTTGCGGCTTGTCCAAGGAAAGCCAAAAAATCTGTGAAAGCACGTGTGTGAAGACTAATGTGGGAACCTGGTTAAGAAGCCTTGGGCCTTTATTAGGGTTCCTTATATGAATCCTACTATTTTGGGGTTATAGGCCCAGGGTTTCTTAATCAGGTTCCTACATTAGCTCAGTGTAGGAGTCTCCCAGTGGCAAAGAGAAGCCTAAACCCGAAGATAGTCCGAACTTCCCTTGGGCCCAAAGCCCAGAAACTCACAAGTCCGCTGCTTAGAGTTCCCACTCCATACCTTAAGTTGTAGAGGGATCCAACTTATGATTTTGCGGCATGTTCCTTCGCAAAGGGTCGTTGGAGCCGCGGAGAACAAACCGAAGCTCATACAGAAAGGGCAGCTGGATCGAAGCCTACGGCCTACGGACTAACTTGCCTGGCTTGAGGGTGTTCTGAGCCCCAAATCTAACAAGAGTCAGAATAGCGACTGACAGTTTACATACTACCTTACTTGTTAAGAGTTGGGATTATAGTAAGGTTCCTTTAAAGGGTTCCCTTAAAGGGGTCCTTCAAGGGACCTAGAAGGGATCTATAAGGGTTCTATAATGGAGCATACCCCCCCCGGACCTTGACTTGATCTACCCGGCTTCTACCTACTTTTGGTTAGTAGGGAATGGAGGAATGGTAGTAATGTAGTTATAATTGTACCCCATTCCTCCATTCCCTACTAACCAAAGGTAAGTCTAGAGTCGACCAACACAGCTTATCCGATATATGGGTGGTTGTCAAAATTAGGGTCCCTTTTTGGGTGTCCTAAATAATAGGTGCCGTATTATAATAGGGACCCAAGAAGGGACCATAATTTTGACAATCCGATATATGGGAGTTTCCGAAGATTAGGGGTACCTTATTTTGGGGTCCTTACCGACTATTTAGGGTACTATATTAGGGTCCCCT
Organism: Symbiodinium sp. clade A Y106; assembly: GCA_003297005.1. Taxonomy (NCBI): domain Eukaryota; class Dinophyceae; order Suessiales; family Symbiodiniaceae; genus Symbiodinium; species Symbiodinium sp. clade A. The sequence continues at coordinate 18,771 of BGNK01005024.1, read as the reverse complement.
ATTTTCGGAAACTCCCATATGGTTTAGGCTTAGGGCTCCCAAAGCCTGCAGACCCGATGCAAAGGAAAGCGCCCAAAGTAGGCGTGGGGCATTGCCGGATGTTTCGAAGCCGAAAACCCTCAACCCTAAGCCCCGAAACCCCAAAACCCTCAACACCTAACCCTAAAGCCTAAACCCTAAACCCTAAGCCCCAAACCCTAAACCCTAAACCCTAAAAAAAAACCCTAAGCCCTAAACCCTAAGCACCTGAAGCCCCCGGGGACTTCCTGAGAAGTGACCTCCGCCATGGGAGCGGCCCTGTGTGCACCCGACGATGTCGCGACGGCCCCGCAATCCATGGTCCCTAGGTTCCCCAGGAGTACACGGTTTAGGGTTTGGGGGTTTAGGGTTTATGGGTTTAGGGTTTGGGGTTTGGTCCCTAGGTTCTCCATTGCTAGACTTTTTCTTTTTGGTCTCCCTCATTGCAAGCAAATAGTAGGAAAAAGCTCTAAACCCTTAAACCCTAAACCCAACCCCAGACCCTACACCCCAGGAAACTCCTCAAACCCTAAACCCAAAAATGGTAGCAAAAAAGGTACCCCTTTCTTAAGGGGCTGCTGAAAAACCCAGGTGCACGCCTGCAGCTTTCCCCTCTGGGCGATCAAGGCAGAGACCCTGCGGATGCTGTTCTTGTTTTTGGGGTTTAGGGTTTGGGTTTAGGGTTTAGGGTAATTTAGAGGCCTAAATAGTCACTAATACTATATTAGGGGTTCACTATTGATAGCGAAAGTATAAGATACCCCAAAACCCTATTCCAATTGTTAAGGCCCCTATAGTAACTATCGTACCCTGAAGCAAACTGTCGCCCGGCCAGCAACAGCGGCCTTTGTGGGAGGCCTTTGGAAATCCCGAACCTAATATCCAAGCATGTTGCAGGTATCTACGTTTTTGGTTCCTACGTCTGGTAAGTTGGTACATGCTCGTTTTTGAGTCCGGTTGAGCCTTTCAGTGTAGTCTCCGGATGCCTTGTAAGTTGCAGCCTTGCTTTGCCAGGCAGCTGGTTTTTTTCTCACCCAAACCGGGCCAGGCGGCCCACTCCCCTGCTACTCCCCTCACAAGTACGAGGCGAGTAGCAGGGGAGTAGGACGGAGTAGGACGGGGAGTAGCAGGGTAGCAGGGGAGTAGCACGGGAGTAGCAGGGAGTAGCAGGGGAGTAGCAGGGGAGCAGCAGGGGAGTAGCAGGGGAGTAGCAGGGGAGTAGCACGGGAGTAGCAGGGGAGAGCAGCGAAGTAGCAGGGGAGCAGCAAAGGAGCAGCACGGGAGTAGTAGCAGGGGAGTAGCAGGGGAGTAGCAGGGGAGTAGCAGGGGAGCAGCACGGGAGTAGTAGGCAGGGGAGTAGCAGGGGAGTAGCACGGGAGTAGCAGGGGAGTTGCAGGAGTAGCAGGGGAGTCGCAGGGGAGTAGCAGGGGAGTAGCACGGGAGTAGCAGGGGAGTAGCAGGGGAGTAGCAGGGAGCAGCAGGGCAGCAGCACGGGAGTAGTAGGGGAGTAGCAGGGGAGTAGCACGGGAGTAGCACAGGAGTAGCAGGGAAGTAGCAGGGGAGTAGCAGGGGAGTAGTAGGGGAGTAGTAGGGGAGTAAGGGGAGTAGCAGGGAGTAGCAGGGGAGTAGCAGGGGAGTAGCACGGGAGTAGCAGGGGAGTAGCAGAGAAGTAGCAGGGGAGCAGCAAAGGAGCAGCACGGGAGTAGCAGGGGAGTAGCACGGGAGTTGCAGGGGAGTAGCAGGGGAGTAGCAGGGGAGTAGCAGGGGAGTAGCAGGGGAGTAGCAGGGGAGTAGCACGGGAGTAGCAGGGGAGTAGCAGGGAAGTAGCAGGGGAGCAGCAAAGGAGCAGCACGGGAGTAGTAGGGGAGTAGCAGGGGAGTAGCAGGGGAGTAGCACGGGAGTAGCAGGGGAGTAGCAGGGGAGTAGCAGGGGAGCAGGACCGGAGGGGGAGCAGCGCCGGGCAGCAGGGCATCAGCGCGGAGTAGCAGGAAGTCGCAGGGAAGGAGTGGTGAGTAGTCCTTCCCTCCCCTCCCCTCCCCCCTCCTCCCTCCCTCCCTTCCCTCTCTGCCTCGATCAGGGGTAGTGATGCTACACTCATCCCCTAAGAGCAATCACTGGGGAGGAGGAAGTAAGGCCTTATTTGCTCCTCCCGAGCCCAAGCAAGACTGCTTACATGATGACAGACCCAAAGTTTTAGGAACCTGCACAATCCCTTGATAATATACCTCCTAAGCCTTAAGCCCTGAACCCTAAAGCCTCAAACCCCAAAGCCGTAAACCCTATCTAAATCCTCAAACCCTAGACCCCAAATACCCTCCATCCTGCATCCGAAGCCCCATGCCGCAAGCCCGAAGCCCCGAGTGAAAGAACCTCGAAGCCCCTGACTTAAACCATCAAACCGCGAGGCCCATCCTGAGACCACGGCAACCTTCAGTGAGAAATAGTCGTTAAATGAAAGAAAAAGAGGCCCTGTGTGTTTTTGAGGCATGTTCTGCAAATTCTTGGAATAAGGTTTAGTTTATGTAAGGAAGATGCCTTAGTTAAGGTGTCTTTAGGGCCCGTTGCAGCCTTTAGCTGTTCATGCACACTCAATAGTTCCGGGGGCTTGGACCCTCAACCCTAGATGCCGGAAACCCTGAACCCTAAAAGCCCTGAGCCCTATAAACCCTAAGCCCTCAAACCCTACATCAAAAATCGTATCCCTAACCCTCAACCCTGAACCCTAAATTTACACTAAACCCTCAACCCTCAAACCCAAAAAGTCCAAAACCTTAAGACCCTCTCGCTAAACCAAACACCAAAACCCTATAACTGTCAGGTTCTGAATAGGGATTGGGGGAATGGATTCTGGCGACTAGTATCGGGGATTATAGGGACTACTATAGGGATCCATTCCCCCAGTCCCTACTAAGCACCAAAACCCTAAAAGGCCAAAGCCCGAGCCGCCTAAAACTGTCTGGTGCCTAGTAGGGAATGGGGGAATCGATATGGGAGTTTCCGAAAATTAGGGGTACCGTATTTTGGGGTCCCTATAATAAGGATCCTACTGTTTAGGGTACCATATTAGGGTCCCCTATTTTCGGAAGCTCCCATATCTATCGTAGACCCTATATAATCCCCAATAATAGTCGCCAAAATCCATTCCCCCCCCTTTCCTACTAAGAACCAGACAGTCTACTAAGAACCCTAAACCCCTATAGTATAACCCTCACAGTAATCCTTATAGAAACCCTTAAAGGAACCCTTAAAGGAACCCTTGAAGGAACCCTTAAAAGAACCTAAAAGCCCTCAGGTCCATGACTTTCTGCGTCTCCGCGGGCCGCCTGAGCCCCACAACGTCTTGAGGGGACAGGGCAAACTCCGGGAATGGCCCTGCGGCAAGCAGAAGAGGGGTGGGGGCCCTAAACCCTAAACCCTAAAAGTGGCGCGTGGAGTTTAGAGTTTAGGGTTTCGGTTTCGGGGTTTAGGCTTTGGGCTGAAAGCGTAAAGTTGAGGGTGTTAGGGTTTAGGCTGGGGGGCTGAGGGTTTAGGTTTTAGTGCGCTACTTGCAGTTGCCGGACTTGTCTGAACCTCCTGCCATGCATCTTTTATCACCACTCTCGAAGACATGGACTCGGTCGTGGGGGTTGGTTGCTGCCTATAGGTCTGGAGTGTTTCGGCTGAGGAAGCGCCTCAGGCCACGATTTGGGCGGAAGGTGTTCGGACCTTGAGTGTTATGGAGCTTAGACTTCAGTGGGCTGCGGGCTTAAGCGGGTTCAGGCGGCTTATGGTTTGAAGGCTGAGGGTTAGGAAGGTTTCGGACATGGCTTTTGAACGCCAGGCCTGAAAAGCTCGGGTGTTCAGATGGGTTTGGGGTTATTTACGGTTTAGGGTTCAGGGATACATATGGTAGCCCTTATAGTAACCCCTGTAGTCATACCATTAAATCACCCGTCTAGCAACCCCGAGAGTCTAGGCGTTAACGTGTTGGGAGCTTTGAGTTTACAGATTTTCGAGTTTCTATTTTGGGGGGGTGTAAACTACAAGCTTGTGTCTTGGGGTGGGCATGTCTTTATGCTACTGCGTGCTGACCAGCGTGCGACCTGCCGAGCACATTTAAACTCAGGAATCTTTTTGGGATGTTGTCCTTGGGTGACTTTTCTAGACCCTAAACCCTAAACCCCTAATCTCACCCTAAACCCTAAACCCATTTCTAGACTTATGGTTCAGTCTTTGGGGCTTTCGGTGGTGCCCAGCTAAGGTACCCGGGCATGTTCGCGATTTTCGTGTCGCACCAGTGGCTCAGCTCGACCCACCCGGATCCGCGTGGTGAGCAGATGGAAGTGCTCCAAAGGAAGCTTTACTGCATAGCACATGTGGTTAAGTTTTTTGCGTAAAACGTTCAACTATTTGTCGAAACCTGAAACCCTAGTTGTCCTAAACCGCAAACCTTTCACGCTGAACAGTGGCCTCTTTACATGAAACCTGAAGCTGCAACATGCCCAAACTTTTTGTCGATCATATATACCCCCACATACACTCCCTGGTCTCTAAAGCCTACCCTAAAGCTGAAACTTTAAGCCGTAATTCCTACTGTTGATGGACAAAATCCTGCATGACCTTAAGGACTCTAAACTATGGGAATTATGGTATATTCCTTATAATGGGTAATGCAGGATTTTGTCCATCAGCAGTATCAACCCTAACCCCCATAAGCCCTAAACCCTAAAACCTAAACCCTAAACCCTAAACCCTAAACCCCCATAAGCCTTGAACCCAACCCCTCCAGGCTGCTGCGCCGCATGATCGACGGATCGCTGCAAGTTCACGAGGATATCATCTCACGCACGGAGGAGCCTCGCCCGACTCGATCCTATCGGTGGGNTGGGGTATTTTGTAGGTTTTAGGGTTTGGGGTTGTCGGGTTTTGGGTTTTGGGTTTGGTGTTCGGGGGGCTTGGTCCAACATCAGTAGCATTCCTTATTCAGGGTTTCTGAAGTATAGTTATATAATTATATACCAGAAAATGCCTATAGCCCTATTCTGGTCGCCAGGGTTTTCGGAGGGTTATCGGGATTGGCAGGGGCTTCATAACTAAATGGTTGCTCTCATTGTTGTTTATGGTGTTTTTGTGTGTAGTAGTTGAGGGGATTTTAAAGCAAATGGGGTTTGAATTGGGTTTAGGTCTGGGGTCGTATGAGGGAAACCAAACTCAACTATCTTGCAAGGCCGGCTAGGCTTAGGGTTTAGGGTTGAGGGGTAAGAGATCTTGCAAGCTTGCAATCAGGAGCGAAGCTTATCGTCCAAGACCCGGCAGCACATTGCCGATGGCTTCCTCTTCTTTGACTGGCTCCTTTGTAATTCATGGTTTAGCGTTGTAGGACACCTCAGTGGCCCCTGTGGTTTGTGGACTTCCATACTGGGCAGAGCTCTACGTCCCATACATGCTTGACATGTCTCCGCGTGCACACCTTGGCATCTCTGGCACGAGTCCAGTATGAAGAACAGATCATGGTTACAGTAGATTGTTGCAGTAGCCCAAAATACATTTTAGACAAGTGTAGTGTGTTACATATGTTATAGTATGTTATCGTATATTCTGGTACTACCCTTTTCTGATGTAGACATCTTTGGTGCGCGACATGATGCCAGAACCGGCGACTGCTGAGTTAGGCAGTTGCGAGCCGCCGGATTCCCACAGAAGATCCACGGATATCGCCAGCAATTGATGGTACACAGTATGAGTACTACAGAGGCCCACGCAAAAACGTAGTTTGTAAGGGCATTATTGCGTAGTTCTGAGAAAATTATGGTACCATGAACATACCTCAAAACTCTATAGAGCGCCTGCGGCCCTTATGTCATGATAAACCCTCAACCCTAAGCCCTAAACCCTAAACGCTCAACCCTCAACCCTAAACCCTAAACGCTCAACCCTCAACCCTCAACTCTAAGCCCTATAACCCTAAGCCCTACGCCGATCTCAGGTTCGCCATCCCTCAGATCGCGGCAAGGCAGCAGGGTGTCAACGAGGATGCAACGAAGAGCGATGCGGCTTTGGCAGTTCCTGGGCTCGGGCGGTTTAGGGTCCGTGGCTGTTCAGGGTTTAGGGTTTAGGGTTTAGGGTTCAGGGTTTAGGCTTAGGGTTTAGGGTTTAGGGTTTAGCTGACGAACGGTCTTCCAAGTCCGGTGCATCGTTAAGTTCTGCGATAGACAGTCTAGTGTCTGGACATATTCTACAGACCCCTGTCTGCGGGTGTTTTTCTGAAGCGACAGGTCCTGGACATTGAGTGAAATCTTGTTCCGGTCGCCTTCTGGCATATATAAAGCTCCACCTGAATGTTTCATTTTGCCCCAAAGCCATAGGCTTTATTTAAGCCAAGAAAATTCCGCACGTTCGACCCGGGGCCCTAGTCTCGAAAGCTTAGGTTCAGAGCATTCCAGCTTACGTGGAGCTTTGCAACATGTTCATCGCCCTCGTCCCCGAGCTTCAGCACAAGGAGCCTCAGCCAGAATCGGAAGGATGTAGGGTTTGGGGTTAGGAGAAACGAGCCACGAGCTAAGAGTCTAAGAGGGTTGTGTCTTGCCATCTATCAGCCGGCCCCAAATTCAAGGAAATCCAACTAGAACAAAGCCTTCGACCTAATCCCCTAAACATCTACACCAGCAGTACAGAACTCTCAACTCCTGATTTTTCAGCTCTCAAGCTGTAACTAGGGCTATCAAGTTAGAATCAGAAAACTCAACACCAACAGTATTGGGAGAACTGTAAAGACCCTTCAAGGAACACAACCCTTGTCTAATCCGTACGCAACCCGGAGAGGGCAATACCCCTTACATGTCACTATGTGGGAGTTTCCGAAAATTAGGGGTACCTTATTTGGGGGTCCTTATAATAAGGATCCTACTATTTAGGGTACTATATTAAGGTCCCCTACGGAAACTCCCATGTATCAATGAAGGATTCTGGCCAGTTGGTGAACTACGCGCCGGGCCCTCGATCAAGTAGAGCAGCCTTCTCGGGGTCCACTATAAGGGTTCTACAGAATCGATGCAACAACGGGCTGTACAGAGGTTTTTGTAAGGGTAGGAGATTCAGGGTTTGAGGCTTCAGGATTCAGGAAACGTTCAGTTTAGGGTTTCAGGGATTTAGGGTTTAGGGTTTAGGGTTTCAGGGATTTAGGGTTTAGGGTTTAGGGTTTCAGGGATTTAGGGTTTAGGGTTTAGGGTTTCAGGGATTGAAATTTTTTTGGGGATTCGGGGTCCTGTGATCTTTAATTTCAATTAGCCGCGGTTTGGGCTTCAGGTTAAGGGTTTGAGTATGCAGAGGTTCCCAGAGACTCCACTATCCCTTAATTAAGGAATATGCCTGAAATCATAGTAGGATCCCTAATATGATTTAAGGAATGTTCCTTAACTAAGGGATATTGGGGTCCACTAAACCCTATAGATCCCTTATAAATCCCTGAAAGGAACCCTAAATATTCCTTAACTAAGGGATATTGGAGTCTCTGGGTTTATGCCTGCTTTGGCACTCACAAGGACAGGTTCAGGCCCCTGGAATTTGGGAGCACGTGCTCTCTGGGAGTTTCCGAAAATTAGGGGTACCTTAGGGTTCCTTCAAAGGGGTCCTTAAAGGGATCTATAAGGGTTCTATAAAGGGTTTAGGGTTTAGAGTTTCCGAAAATTTGGGGTACCTTATTTCGGGGTCCTTGTAATAAGGATCCTACTGTTTAGGGTACTATATTAGGGTCCCCTATTTTCGGCAACTCCCATATACCTTCTATAGTATTCTATAGAACTGCAGGACGTAGGCTTTAGGGTTTTGCGTTTACGCTACGTATTGCAGTGTAGATCTGCTACAGACGTGCTGTGAAGCAACGACCAACTACATACTGTGATAAGACAGGATTCTGCCAGTCTGTTGTCTGCACATGACCGAAAAGTGGGATCATGTTCTGCCCATGTGCTTTGCCACCTTGATAGGGTTTAGAGGCTTGGGACTCTAGGTATCCGAGTTTGCGACGGTTTGTGGATGGCTGCGCGGATCCGCTCATGAGGGTCACCATCATCCCAACCCGAAACCCTAAACCTCAAACTCCAAACCCCCGAAATCCGAAAGTCTATTCCCGAAACATTAAAACCTCAAACTCTAAACCCGCAAATCCGAAACCTTAAACCCTAAACCCAGCACATCAAACTCCACACCCCCTTATCCGAAACCCTAACCCGATTTCGGGCATCCAGCTTGTCTTTTAAGGGGCCACTCTCCTGCCGCCTCGTTTCCCTCCTTGGGGTGACGGGGCCATCTCCCTTCCACCTTCGATTCCCCTTCTATGCAGGTTTTGAATAGTTTTTGTTTTTGTTTTGGTGAGGGGGCGGGCGCGTTTTCTAAGGATTTGAGTATTTGGCCATGTCCGTGTTCGACTCACCAACAGTCCTTCAACCCTATGCCGTCAACCCTAAATCCTGAACCATACTTGGAGGTTCATGGGTAGTTATAAGTAGAGGAGGGTTATAAGTAGGGTAACTATAGTTATAACCCGAATTAGGGGCTTATAACCCCACTTAGAACTACGCCTGAAGCCTATAGAACCCTTAAAGGAACCCCATAACCCCACTTATAACTACCCCTGAACCTCCAAATAAACCTGAAAGAGCCAGCACCGCCAGCCAGTCGAATCTCGCAGCATCGCAACTCACACTCACGCACGGTACACGAAAAAAGGGCATGCGAGTCGTTCAATGATTTAATAATGGGAACCTATGACCCTCCCCCCCTCCCNCCCCACCGCCCCCGGTCGCTCGTGTTGTTCTTCTGTTTCGGGAGGTGCGCCCCCTCAAATTATAATGTTGTTGGCTCAGCTCCTCGGTCGGGCCGATGGAGGGTCACACAGAGCCAAAAATGCATTTTAAGGCACCCAAGATGCTGTTTTGGCTTTCCCCAACCATTTTCAAAGCTCTCTGTGACCCTGCTGTTTTGGCTTTCCCTGCCCTCCTGCGATCTGGAAAATTGAGGGATGATTTTTTGCTTATCAAGTTCTGATTAACAAAATTGCATTTTAGATGAGGCCGGATGCCCATGTTGAGATTCTTCCCTTTCTTCTCGTGCGCGTGCTCTAAACCCTTCGGGATCCGCGCGCACTGCATCACAAGATAGGGCCGATGGAGGTATTCAGAAAGCCAAAAACGCATTTTGAGGCACCCAAAATGCTCTTTTGGCTTTCCTCAGCCATTTCCCAAGCACTTTGTGACCCTCCATCGACCAGACCAAGGTTTGATAAGTCCCGAAGACACAGAAACAATGCTGAGTTCAAATCTCAGGTGGCCGTGGACTGTTTAAACATTGGTTCTCTACACTGTTAGCATCACAAGATAGGTTTCCAGTGTAGTTAAACAGCAAACATGTCGTTTTTGCACTTTCGGCGAAGGCCTGAGACGCTGAACGGCTTTAATCTGGAGGGGGTTTTGGCAAGGTCCGAGGACACTATTAGTGGGGGTCGGTGTCGCCCCTTTAAACTCCTCTTGCCCCTGCCTTTTTCTGATTTCCGGACCCCGAGATTGCGTCTTTAATCAAGGATGGATTATTAATCCTAGGTTACCATTGTTGTGTGAGGAACTTTGAAAATTGAGCTTCACTCCGAAAATCCCTGAGTTGCTCGGTACGGTTCTTGCAAGGTATTCGAAGCTTTTATTCTCGAGCCGTCATGTCAGCTTGGCTTGCTGTTTCCTTTTCTGCCCATGAACTTTTGGACCGACTGCTGACATTTGTTTCAGACCTCCCTGCCTTGATTCGAATAGGATTTTCTACTACAAAGCCTCAAGGCTTGCACCCTCACGTAAACCGTACTGTAGTGCAAACCCATACAAGCCCCTAATTCGAAGCGGCGAAGCCCCTGAACCGTAAACCCTACACACTACCTTAACCTACCAAAACCTACTTTTTTGTAGGTCCCTACAAATTCCATATTAGGGTTTTATAATAAGAACCTACAAAAAAGTAGGGTTTGGTAGGTTAAGGTAAACCTTAAACCCTCTAAGCTCCAAACTCCCACGAACAGCTACCTTATTGGGCTTCATTACAAGGGGGTTTATATGCGATATCCCTATCCTTATTTCTGCTTATGTGCTTTTTTGGGACCCTACTCTGAGCCCCAAACTCCCACCGAAGAAACCCTAAACCCCTGAACCCTAAGCCCTAAACCCTAAACCCCTAAACCCTAAACCCTAAAAGCCCTAAACCCTCAAAACCCTAAACCCTAAACCCCAAAAGCCCTAAACCCTAAACCCTAAAAGCCCTAAACCCTAAAAAAACAGCAAGGTCTTGGCTTTCCAGGGGCTGGTGTAGAGCAGAACTCTGGTGCCGGCTCTTGTCAAACAGGACGCAGCTGAGGCTTCGGGATTTAAGGTTTACCTTAACCTACCAAACCCTACTTTTTTTGTAGGTTCTTATTATGCACCCCAATATGGAATTTATAGGGGGCCCTACAAAAAAGTAGGTTTTGGTAGGTTAAGGTAGGGTTTGCGGGCTCATAGGGGTTCAGGACGGGAGTCCTCTCGGGATTTGCTTTTGCTTTTCCTCTGGAATCCAGCCTCGCAGTTGTTTGGCTAAGGTGTGTCGTCGATCCTAGTCCCCTAGGACGTGGAGCTTTGCTGAGTTTTCTGTCAAAAAGCCTAGGAGTTGCGTAGAGGTCGGGTCATGGGATATTCAACAGGAAAGACGCGCACGTCAAGACATACAGTTTCAATTTATCCCGGGCTTGAGGATTTAGGGTCTAGGGTTTAGGGCTTCAGAGTTCAGGGTTTGGGGTTTACGGGTTTTGTTCCCCAAACAGTGTGGCAACATCATGGGGTTCTTGTGTTCGAAGTGCAGAGCGCTCATAGAGCCCTCGCAGAAACCCTAAACCCTAAACCGTCGGTGCATCCTTTTCGCTGACGTCTTGTTATTTGTGGCGGAGTGGTGTGAGACGCGGGCCCCGGAGCCAGGCGGCCAGGATTCATTGTAAACTTAGTAGCTGGGTAGGTAACCTTTAACCTTTTGGGGTTTATATAATCCTACCATAATTGGAAGGTTAACCTTTTTTGGGCTAAGGTATTCAGCACCTAGGTAAATAATTATGAATATGATATGGACCACTTCTTGCCATCGAAAACCTTGAATCGCGGCAGTACTTTGGGGAAGCGATATCGGGTTTTCCTCTGGATCTCGCAAGCTACGGGGCCGTGTGTTCCCAAGCAGGTCAGGGCCGTTGGCATGTTTCAGTGGGTCGTGAGATGCTGCTGCAGTGGTCTTTCACTGTTTGGGGATCTCTGCTAGTAAAATAGGCTTTTAAGTTGCAGAGTTTAGGGTTGATGGCTGAGTTTTGAGGTTCAAGGGTTTCAGGTATGGCTTGGGCCCCCTAACCCCCTAACCCTGAACCCCAAACTTGGGTTCAAAGTTGAAGATGTGGGAATGGCACTCAGAAAGCAGGACCGACACCAGCGTCGTGATTGCGTACTCTGCCATGGAAGCTGAGTTCATGTTCCCGCTGGATTGGCAGTACAATAGCATCTTGACATAAGGGTTAAAGGGCAAAGGGGGGGGGGGCAGAAGGTTGGGATTGTCCCGTCGGCTTAGTTTCAGAGTTGCCGGTACGAAGATGTCCATCGCCGTCTCGGGGCCTGGCAGAAGAGCTTCGGTGTCAAACACGGACATACAAAGCATTCATCATGCATCGCACTAAGCCCTAAGCCTTAAACCCTCCCGGGTGAGATAAATCGAAAGCTTTCTGAAAAGACTCCTGACCCAAACCCTAAACCCTGAAACGTGGTGAAGGTCCTGAGGCCCCGAGGCATAGCAGCATTACCTATACTCTTCCGCAGGGTGCCTTATTCTACGTGAGCTTTACTCAATATGTACGTATGTATACTGTATACTGTATACATATATACATATATATATATATGATTATATATGTATATTCATTTCCAATCCCTGTGCTAATTTTTAAGTCCCCTGTATAAACAAAAAGCTAAACCCTCATAATGACCCTCGTAGTATGCCTCATTAGAGAGCCCTTTTCAAAGGCACCCTATCCTCAACATCAAGGTCAGGGCCCCATATTAGTAACCCTTATAGAACCTTCTAGTAACCCTCTAAAGCAGCACAACGCCCTAAACCCTAGAACCCTAAACCCTAAACAAAAAAGTCCAAGCCCCATTTAACTATTTTCGCTTTCAGAGTTTCGGTCCGACAGTCGAGGCATCGCCGATGGGGAGTTCACCGTCGAAGCGGATACTGGGCTCTTGTTAAGGAGTTTAACTTTAAGTTGTAGATAATATGGTAAAAAAGGGCCCTCTTCTGTTAGGGAACTTACCTTAGATGGTAAACAATATGGCTTCCTAATTAGCTAATTATGGTAAGTTAAACTAAACTCCTTAACAAGAACCCAGGACAGGGCAGAGGTCGTTCGCTTGGGGGAGATGGCAGTGGAGAGTAAGATCCAGCACCTGCAGGCTAAAGGACCCTTGGGTTTAGGGTTTAGGGTCCGACGCATGCAGGCGAAAGGACCCGGTTCAGGGCTTCGGGTTCAGGGTTGAGGGGTAGGATCCAGCACCTGCAGGCAAAACAACCCTTGCGCATGTGTTCTGCAGGTCTCGGTCGGTAGTTGCGTTGAGGCCTGTGAGTGTTTTTGTTCATGGATGCTTGCGATTGAACAAGATTCTCTAAGATTGGTGTTAGTATTTGCATTGATATTGTCCGCACCTCATGGCGAACCAGACCTTCCAAAACCCCTTAATTAAGGAATATACCTTAAATTATGGTAGGATCCCTAATATGATTTAAGGTATATTCCTTAATTAAGGGGTTTTGGAAGGTCTGGCGAACCCTGAACATGGGGGATAAAGCTCAAATAACGATTCCGGGGGGACGTTAGTATCAGGAATCATTTGTCCGGAACCATTTTCAGGGGCCTCAAAAGGTGGGATGAAGGTAGGTGGGGTAATCCCAAAATAAGAGTCCTTATATAAGGGATCCTTAATCCTACCTACCTTCATCCCACCTTTTGAGGCCTCCAACNTTCAGGGGCCTCAAAAGGTGGGATGAAGGTAGGTGGGGTAATCCCAAAATAAGAGTCCTTATATAAGGGATCCTTAATCCTACCTACCTTCATCCCACCTTTTGAGGCCTCCAACATTTCCGGAAAGTTGTTTTTTCGCAGGGGGGGGGGTCTAACGGCAGCAGTTCTGCAACTTTTCCTGAGATTTTAGGCATCTTAGTCGGGGATGCAGACTGTGAAGCCCTCTCAAACCATGCCGCTCTTGAGAACTTTTCCCTTTGTTTCCCATCGATGGGATCCTGGCCCTGGTCCGTCTTTGGCTGTCCCCAGACCTTCCAAAACCCCTTAATTAAGGAATATACCTTAAATCATATTAGGGATCCTACCATAATTTAAGGTATATTCCTTAATTAAGGGCTTTTGGAAGGTCTGGGTCAGTGTGTTCCAGTGTGCTCCGCCCCAGTCCCCGTACGGCTTTTTCACCAGATGTCTTTTTTTACCACAGCGGAAAGCTTTGATGTACGGGGATGACAAAGGTCCAAGCAGACACCGGACAGTGTTTTCAAAAGGGCTCATGGCGGCATGCACTGTCTTCCGAGCGGCTGCTCACGACGTTCACTTCTTTTTCGCCAAGTGCCCCGTGTTAAGACGGCGATGTGAGCGGACATGTCCCGCTATTGGAAAATGCTTGGTTTAAAAAGTCGGAGACAGGTCAGGTGTTCGAAAATATAAGCAATGGAAACCTATTGCACACAACATATTTCGAAACCCCGATACCGAAAGTTTGCAGCAAAGACATCACCGCGCCTTGAGTAATTTAACAGTCTGGAGGGATTCGGTCAGGATAGTATTTGTGCGGTGTTCGAAGGGGCTATGAACCGGTTCCTGCAGGGGCCCCCGTCGGCCCCCCAACAAGGTAGTTCCCATCCCTGAACCTCCAGGACCATTGAGCCACTACCGCTTCTATACCGCTCTGCGCCCCTCGCTTCTCTGCGAGCAAAGGAAGGAGCGCAGCATCGCGGCCTTCTTGCGGCTGTTCCATTTTGACAGCTGGGAGGCCAGGTAACAAGATCAGCGTACTGTATTTGCCCGTCCGTGCTTATGCACGTAGTTATGTGTGCACGTAGCAATATAGCAGCGAGGTGGTATGTAGTGGCAAGATCATGCAACATCTCACACGCACCGTAATGTTCTTCCAAAAAATGTTGCTGTTTCCCTGAACCCTAAACCCTAAACCCTAAACCCTAAACCGTACTGTTCCCTGAACCCTGAACTCTGAACCTGGCTTGGAGGAGGCCCTGCGGGACAGCAGCGGCATGAACGCAGTGATGTGTGCCGTGTTTGCTGGCGACAAGGCTATGCTGCGGTTGTTAGCCGAGGGGCAGGCAGACATGAACGTTGGACTCCAGGGCTTGGGTGATTTGGGGTACTACGACACGCAGACGACGCTGATGGTGGCAACGAAGTCACGGCAGGATGCTTCTGGGTTCTTGTTAAGGGGTTTAACTTAAGTTACCATAATGATAAAACCTAATTTTTTACTATAGATCCCGATTATGGTAACTCAAATCTTAAACCCTATACCCTTAAAGGAACCTTTATAGATCCCTTAAAAAGAACCCTATCAAAACAAGAACCCAGGCTTCTGTTCTGGCAGTGCTGCTGGAGCTCCGTGCGAACGTGAACGGCACCTCAAGGGCTGGAATTACGGCCTTGTATCTCAGCGTTGGTGTAGTATTTAAGGGTTTAGGGTTTAGGGGTTTAGGGTTTAGGATTTAGGCTTTAGGGCTTAGGGTGCTTCAAGGGAACCATTATGAAAAGCTCAGGTATCTGAGCCGGACCCCGGAGCATGTGAAAGTGCTCTTGGAGTACCGGGCAGATATGCCTCATTCCGTGTTGCGCGGTGCTGCTTCCTTTGCGAGTCCGCAGACGGTGCCTGGGTTCTTGTTGAGGTGTTGATCTTAAGTTACCATAATAAGGAAACCCTTGTATTTACCAGAGATCTCTACTATGGTAAGTTAATATTAAATTCCTAAACCCCTAAACCCTTATAGAACCCTTAACGGAACCCTGAATTATGGTAACTAAACTTAAACTAACTTCCTTAACAAGAACATCCCTATCATGGTAACTTAAACCCTTATAGATCCCTTAAAGGAGCCCTTATATATCCCCACGATGGTAACCCTAGAGTAAATTCCTTAACAAGAGCCCAGGTGCAGGCTCTCTTGACCGCCCGCTGTGATGCCACGTGGCTAGATGACGACACGGGGGCCAGCCCCCTGGCCACGGTTTAGGGTTTAGGGGGTCTGCCATGGCGAATATAGGCTCCATTGTAGTTCCTCTTTTTGGTTTGTATTTAGGATCCTACAAGGTAATCCCAAAAAGGAACTACTATGGAGCGTATGGGTAGTAACGAGAAGAATCAGGGACGGAGGGGTAGCTGAACTATCTCCCCCGACCCCAAACCCCAAACCCCAAATGCCCCAAACCCCAAAACTCCCAAAACTCGAAAATCCATTACATCCTGCACCCCAGACGCAGGTCCGCTCAACGGCTTGGCGCTTTTTGGGCGCAGCAACCCAGCGGCCGTTGAGACCGCCAGGCTCTTGTTGGATCACCGTGCCTTTGTCAGAGTTGGGTAACACATTTTACAGATTTTTATGGCTACTTAAACCCAATAAGGAATAGAAATGTAAATTTGAATCCTATCCCAACCATGAACTAGGTGCCAACGTCAATGCACGCGCCAGGCCTCTGAACAGCCAGGTGGGCGGCTTACGGAGTACCACCAAATCCCCAAACCCTCAACCTTGAACCCTGAACCCTAAGCCCTATAAACCGAAACGCTAACCCTTCAACTCTGTAGTTCGTCATAAAGAGTTCGGGTGAGCTCAGGGCTTATCGTTGGGCAACGAGTCGCCGAAGTCTCGAAACTTTCTGCTCTCAAGCTTCAAAGACAGAACACCGGGGTCCTTGTTCGGGAGTATCCAAAATGGAGTTGCTATAAGCATAGTAGACATCATCACCATCATCATCGTCACATTTGAGATTTTTGTTGCGGAGGACATTGCAGCAGTCCACCAAGAACCACACTTCATGCAAAGCCCCCCCAAATCCACTTAACACCCCTCAGCCCTAAATCCCGAACCCTAAACCCCTAAAACTCAAAAACCCTAAACCCCAAACCTCTAAACCCTACGAGCATTTCTGGATGTGTTCGTGCAGATGGAAACTGGGTGCTTCAAAAAACCTCCAAACACCAAACACTAGACCCCAACCAACCACCTTACACCGCTGGGAGGCATGGGTACACCGGCTGGCTCGGGCCCAAGTGGCCATCTTCGGAGCCTTAGGTGGTGCAGAGGGCATCCTTTCACTTGTTTTGAGTGCAGCTAGGATTTAGGGTGTAGGGTTTAGGGTTCAGGGTTTAGGGTGTGGGGACTCCAAAACCCCTAAGCACAGAGACTGCAATATCCCTTAATTAAGGTACATACCTTAAATTGTGGTAGGATCTTTAATATGATTTAAGGAATATCTCTAAATGGAGGGATACTGGGGCCCACCTTTTTCAGGATGGTCAAACTGCAAGAAGATGCCCCGGCTACTGGCCTCGCTTCCTGGGATGGCTCCGCTTGGCTGCGCCGCCATGGTCGGCCATGAGCAGCTCACGAGGCTCTGTAGGGATTTGAAAAGGTTTAGGGCCTGGGGCTTAGGGTTTAGGCTCTAGCCTAGATTCAGGGTTTAGGGCTTAGGGTTGAGGGTTTAGGAGGCTCGGGAGGGCGTTTAGAGGTCTTTTCTTTAGGGGGTCTACCGGGCTGTTAGAAGGTTTTGGGTTTTGTTTTTGAGGCTTTTTGGCGGTGGTGTATGCTGCAGGGTTGTTTGGTGTAAGAGGGATGTTGAAGGCCTCCGGGCTGCCGTGACTTCGGGGACCTTAAGAACGCAACCCCATACCCTGAGCCCGAAACCCTAAACCCTAAACCCCAAACCCCAAACCCTAAACCCTAAACCCCAAACCCTAAACCCTAAACCCCTTACCCGGAGCCGTAGCGGTAGCTCTGTACGCCTCCAAACCCCAGTCGCCTGGAAGCCTCAACCTTGAGTCCTCAAGTTCAACCCCCACTGTCTGGTTCTTAGTGGGGAATGGGGTTCCTTTAAGGGTTACTACAAGGGTTCTATAAGGGGTCTGAGGGTATCTATCGTCCCTGTCTGGTTCTGAGTAGGAAAAGGGGGAATGCTATGGAGACGATTATTGGAGGTTATATAGGGACTACTACAGGGATCCATTCCCCCATTCCCTACTAAGCACCAGACAGCCAAACCCTAAAGAAGTTTTGCAGGGTTTAGGGGGCAGAAGCCTTTAGAGTGACCCTCATGGATCCCTTCAGGAACCCTTATCGAACCCTTTCAGATCCCTCAAGAGAGCCCGAAAAAGAACCCTTATTTAACCCTGATTCGATCGAGGACCCCTTAAAAGAACAAGTTTATCGTTTAGGGCTTAGAAGTGCAGTGCCCTGAAGGTAGCTGGAGTAGGATTTAGGGTTTAGGGCTTAGACCGAAGCCTTACCGGTTGATCCCTAAACCCTAAACCCTAAACCCTGAACCCTAAACCTAGCCCTGAAATTAACCTTCAAGGGGGACCCAAGAAAAAACGCCCATAGGAACCCCTTAAAGGAAGCTCTGAAGGAAGCCTTAACGTCCTAACGGGAGACCCTTAAGCTGAGGCTTTTCCTAGACTATGGCGCCGAACAGATCCCAAACGACCGGGGAGACTGGCCCGAGGATCTCATCTCAAAAGGGGCGGGAGGGTGGGGGTAGGGGTTAGGGTTTAGGAGAGGGTCTAGGGGTTGGGGTGGGGTGTTGTGAGGGTGTAGGGCTTTTTGAAACCCATTCCTTTAAGGTTTCCTTGAAGGTTCTAGAACGGTTTTAGTTGTGTTGCTTTTGGCTAGGTTTCCATTGTTATTGCTGCTTAGTCTTCCTCGTGTCTGTTGGTCTCTTATCCTTCATCATTGCCCATGGTTGTTATTGCTTTAGTGTGTTGATTTCTATGTTTTGTTTGTGAGGGCTTGACAGGGGTTTGAGAAGGGTTGAACTAGTAGAAGTATAAGTACTTCACTAAGGTAACAGGCCCTAAGTCGTTCGCCAGCTAGCCAGTGCTCGGTTCTTTGATGATTATGCGTAGGTTTCTCTGATTTCGCCAGAGATGGTAGTTCGTGCCGTTGTCTCTGTCACACTTGCCCTTATCACGCTGAGTGTCTTGAGGATCTGGCGAGGATCAATCACCACCACAACCTCCTGCCCTTGCTGGCCACTTTCTCCACTTGAAAGCTGAGGGAGTTTCGGGTGTGCCATTAAACCCCAGGCCTCAAGACCTAGGCCCTCTACTCGAAACCGTAAGCCCCAAACCGTTTCAGCCTGGATGAACCCGGTAAGACTCCAAACCCGAAGCTGTTGAGGAGAAGCGGCGAAGGACCCCCCCGCGGTAATATAGGGGCTGGAAGGGTTTACCGCAGAGTTTCTTCCGGGAGCCAGCGACTGTTAGCCTAGTCCTCAGCTGGATCAGCAATGAGCCGCAGACCCAAAGCCACGGACCCCTGGTCCTAAACGCTACACCCATGTGGAAGTTTCGAAGCCTGGAACAGGTCACTGCACACTGAGGTCTTGCGAGAGTCGAGCAGTTCACTGCTCTCTGAGACGTTGTAACGCTTTAGTCCGGTGCAATGGCTCACAGGCTT
>BGNK01005023.1:0-32907 GCA_003297005.1 Symbiodinium sp. clade A Y106 | reverse complement strand
AGAGCGAAATTGAGCGAATTTCAGCTTCGAACATGCAGCTGTTGTTTCTCTCTGGATCGAAGACGCTGCTTTGGAGCGAAATTCAGCGATTTTCAGCCTCGAACATGCAGCTGTTTTTTTCTCTCTGGATCGAAGAGGCTGCTTTGGAGCGAAGTTAAACGATTTTTCAGCCTCGAACATGCAGCTGTTTTTTTTTCTCTGATCGAAGAGGCTGCTTTGGAGCGAAATTGAGCGATTTTTCAGCCTCGAACATGCCGCTGTTATTTCGCTCTGGATCGAGGCTGCTTTGGAGCGAAATTGAGCGATTTTTCGGCCTCGAACATGCAGCTGTTATTTCTCTCTGGATCGAAGAGGTCGTTTTAGAGCGAAATTCAGCGATTTTTCAGCCTGGATCGAAGAGGCTGCTTTGGAGAGAAATTGTGCGATTTTTGCACCCTCGAACATGCAGCTTGTTTTTTCTCTTTCGCGAAGAGGCTGCTTTTTGGAGCGATTTTTGACTTATTTTGCTCCTTGCTCCAATAACCCCTTTCTCCCATATATTTGTCCGACCCAAAAAAAAAAGTCTCAAAAACCTCGCTGGCAACCCTTCAAACTTTCCAAGAACAAGCGGCGCTTTGAAAGATTTTGGCGGGTTCGAGTGCATGGAATGACCCACGAAGCATGAAGACAAGATTGCGGAGACAAAGACAGCCTAGAAACCCTTCAGAAAGTGGCGTGGATGTGAGATTGCGCTACATGGCCTCTGTGACAATAAAGACGTTCGTCTTGGCACAGGCTTGCAATTCCAGTTCATATCAATTGCATCCATACAATCTGTGCTTGAGAACATGCTTGACACACCAGTACCCATTGGAAGGCAGTTACAAGAACTATGGTTGAAATCCAATGTCACAATCTCATTCACAGAAGCTAGTGCACAGTCGACAAAGTGGAGATGATAGCCAGAAGCTAGTCTCGGCTTCAAGTCAAGGTGTACGGCTCAACAAGTGTTCTGCCACGTAAAGAGAGTGATTTCAGGCCGTAGCCACCGTACGACACTACCGCACGACTCTGCCTGCAAGCGCGTCCTAGAAATGCCAGATGGACACTTAAGCAAAAACCAAGTGGGTCTGTGTGAGACAGTCTTCAGAAGCTGGAGGCTGTCAAAAGTTCCTTGTTCTTTGCAATTTTTGTTGCTTTTGGTGTGGTGTTGGTTGTTGGAGTTTGTTGTAGCTGCTGTTCTGTTTTTGTTGCGTGCTGTGTTGTTGGTTGTTGTCTGCTGTTGCTGCTTGTTATCTCTGTTTCGTTTTTTTGGTTTGCGTTTTGAAGTCGAAGTTTATGTTTTGTTCAAATTTTCAATGGTCTTCGCTTCCGAACCAGTGGAAAGATTGAAACATTGCATGGCTTGAGTTTGCATGATCTTGCACTTGAGTTTTCATTGCTTGCAGTTTTGCACAAACTTCCAACAGTTCAGTGACAAAATCATTGCAACCGCCATGGATGCGAACTCTGAAGAATATGCGACGAAGGTTTGGCGCTCCAACAGCCGTGCTCTTTGGTTTCTCATTTGGCTTGGATTGGAAGCTTTGTCAGGCTTTTCTTGTGCATGATTGGAAAACTACTTGTGCGTGACCATGCTTTTTCTTTTTGTTGGGTTGATTCTCTGTCCACTCTTGCTCGTTGTCACAGATAAGGCGCAAATCTTGACTTAAGGTTCTCAGTTGAGCAAGCAGACATGCATCGTTTCAACCTCGCACCATGAGTTGGCACAGTTCATTGCAGCGTTGCTGTTGGTACGGCATTTAGGTCAATCCGTGCATGTATGCAGGGCCTGCAACGGTGCCAGCCGATGCTGTTTCACCAATGAGAACAGAGAAAAAAGTGTGCGTGACTCGGCAAAATTGTCAAAGACGGTGCATATTGCCATTTACACTGCACAGCAATGCTGGACGAGGTGTACCCGGTTTCGAACGAGGAGACTGCGGAAGAGAAAGCACCGGTTTGCAAACGGTGTAATTCTCGGAAGTTCTGGCGCGATCATGGGTTCTTCCATTACCATTTGCCATGTTCACTTACACCGTCCAAATACTTGCAAGCCTTGTATTGGTTTTTTTGCTCAGACGCGCGTCAAAGACAAATCTGGAAAGAAACGGGCTTGAAAATCAAAGTATGGGCGCAGATTCGGAATCGCCTTTGCGCTTTCTTGTGGCTTGTCATGCAAACGCATGCTGGACGTGTGCAGCTAGGTGGGCAGGTAGATCGTGTTGTTGTTGATGAGACTTTTTTCACGAAGAAGAAGACGAATGCTGGCGGGTTTGTTGGTCTACTCGCAAAGCCACTGGTGCCTGCATGCTGATTGAAATCCCAAATCGCAAGCAACCTTGAAGCAAGAGATCCAAAGGCATGTGGCTCCTAGATCGCTCATTTTCCGTCACAAGTCGTACCACTTTCTGTCTCGTCCGAACAGTGGCTTTGTGCATCGGGCTGTGAACCACCGCCAGGGAGAGTTCTTCCGCACGGAGCGCATCTTTGGAGAAGACGTCCTGGTGACCACCAACTCCGTGGCTTGTTTGGCCGGCTCAAGCAATATCTGCGACAACGCAAATATGGCAAGGTCGGGAAGCCAGCTTACGGCGAATTGCTGGCAGAGTTCATGTGGCGCCAAAGGTGTTCAGCTTTCGGAGCAGAGCCTTTACGGAACCTTTTCGGTGAGATCCAAGCTTGGCAGAACCAGCATCCACGACGTCCTGAGGCACCTAGGTATCGGTTTAGTACTTCATCCAACTGATTGTAGCGCTGGGCTGTTGACATATTGTTCTGTCGGATTTCGGATTTCTCAAATTCGCTGGTTGGCAGAGTGAGTGAGAAGCTGGCAGTCCCAAGTAAGCCTAGTTACTAGTTCGTTGAATTTTGCGAGAACAAGACTTTCTGGCCAAGGTTCAGAACCCTTTCTCAGTCGACGACATTGCTACGGTACATCGTGAATGACTTTCAAAGCCTTCTGGACGACCCAGAAGATGTTCCTGCTGATCGCGGTGATGGTGTAACTCCTTCAGCAAACGTTCCTGCTCATGATAGTCTAGAGCTGCAGCCGAGCCTTCTCAACCTTCTGCCTTCAGGCCACCCCCGGTAACGTGAAAGCTGAGGCAAGCAGCGACTCCGACTTGGAAGTAATCTACATTAAACCTGCGCCCAAACGACCAAGACGTTCTTCTGTCCCCGTGGTGCCGGTGAAGTTAGAGGAGGATGCAAGTCGATGTGCGCAGCTGCCGCTGGCTATTTCGGGGACCGGGAGTAAAGATTTCAAGGCCTTCTGTCAGGAAGGTCATGACCTGAAGTTGGTTCCGCCGCCTGCAAATGTTATCCTGAACCGAAGCGAGTACGCGTACTTTAATGTCAGCTGTGATATTTGTGGTACTCAAATCGCGGGTGATTTCTACAGGTGTGATGTTTGTAAACTGGACTATTGTTTTGCTTGTGCGAAGACTAAGCCGGCTGAAAAGCGCCGGGTGCGCAGCTGAGTTGGGATTTTGCCTGCGATGTTATCTCGTCGCCAAACAGGTGGAGGTGGCATCTGCAGAACCGACGTCGACAAGATGCGTCAGAGAAAGAAGTGCAAGAGCTTCTATCCACGAGTCTGAGTTCCAGTGTTTTCTTCGATGGGTGTTCTGAAACCACTCTTTTGAGTTTGTCGGTCGGTTGGTCGGTCGGTCGGTCGGTCCGCCTGTCGGTCGTACCGCCCGGACCTCAGAGTGAGCGTTGTGGACGTTCACAGTGTTGTCCGATCTGTAACAGAACAGCAAACAGAAAAACTGTGAGACACGCTGAGCTGTGGCTGTACGGGCTGGACAGTTTCCTTCCAGAGGCCGTTTCTCACTGATCGGGGTTTCCTTGTGCTGGTCAATTCCCTTCCGCATCTTTTGCNGAGCTGTGGCTGTACGGGCTGGACAGTTTCCTTCCAGAGGCCGTTTCTCACTGATCGGGGTTTCCTTGTGCTGGTCAATTCCCTTCCGCATCTTTTGCCTGCTGCACAGTCTTTCTTGCAGGAAGGATGCTGCAAAAGTGTTTCGACGGTTTCCCAGTGCAGGCTGTTTCCTACCGATGGCCGTTTCCTACAAAAGGCCGTTTCCTAGGCCTGGCGCAATCCCCATGCCGGCCAGTTGTCCCCATCAGGTTGCTGATCAGATTGCGGCCGACATGATTGCAAGCGACCAAGTCAGGATGCAAATGTGGGAATTGCCATGCGACATTCTCCCTAATGGAGATCCTCGCAGAGAGGCCTGTACAGATCATTCCGGCAGCATGTGTTTCATGAGTGGAGCCTACTCGCAAGGCCCACTATATGGACTACGCAAGAACATCACTTTGCTACCCTGGGTATCACTCTTGGTCTGCAAGTACATCCGTTCGTGCACGAGTGTGCCCTTCACGAGCTTCGTGCTCCAACGCAATACTCTGATGCGGGCTCACAGAGACCTCAACAATGCTCCGGACAGCAGCAATGTGGTACTACCTTGCTCATCCTTTGCAGGAGGAGGCCTCTGGCTGAAATCCACCTCAGGCCCTGGATGGCACTATGCAAGGATCTGTGAGAAATCTCACACTGCCGCGAATCACCTTCGACCCACACCAATGGCATGAAACACGCCCATGGCGAGGGCACTGTATCACCATCGCCATCTATACCATCAAGGCCGTGGCTGATCTCAGCTCCGAACACACAGACATACTGAGACGCCTGGAGTTTGCTCTACCGGCCACAACCCAGTAAAGTGTGCCCTCCGGGGCCACTTGTACAGAGCTGCACCTGCCTGTACAGTGTACACAGTACACCAATTCACCTCGTACAGACAAGCGCGATGATGGCTGGCGAATTATGCCACATTGATCCAACTTTTTACGTTCTGGTTCTTGCCCGGCACTTCGTGCTGCGCTAAGGACTACCAGTGCAATCATGCACAATCTCTTGACAAGTTGAGTAGGTCGCAACAAACGTCGATAAGCATCGCCCTGAACGGGTACACCAAGATCACGAGTTGAAGCACCGGTGCAAAGCACTGCCATGTACCTGACGCCAAGCTGAGCGACCGGCTGCGATTGGAATGAAAAATAGTAGTAGTGGTGTAGTAGTAGTTCTAGTTGTAGTGCGCGTAGCAGTAATAGTAGTAAAAGTAGTGCTATTTCTTGCTTTGGCATGATTTTCTTTCGTTTTTTTAATGGTTTTTTGGTTTTTGCAGTAGTAGTAGTAGTAGCAGTAGTAGTAGTAGTAGTAGTGGTAGTGGCGGTAGTAGTAGTAGTAGTAGTGGCAGCAGTAGTGGTGGTACTACTTCTAGTAGTCGTAGTTGTAGTCAAACTCGTGGTAGTAGTCGTTGTAGTAATAATTGCTGTAGTCGTAAGCTTCCATCTGTGGACACAGGGCTTGCTCAGATGAGGTCGAAATAGCTGGCTTGAGACAAACAGAACCCGTCAGTATTTTCAACCTCCTGTCATGTCCCTTTCTCTTTGCGCCCATTTTGCCTTTAAAGTTTGACTTCGCAATTCGGTTTTCCCTTCTTGGTTGTCGAAAAAAGACCCTCATTCATGTTTAATTTCTTCAATCCACTCCTAAAAAGCGATCTCGTGGACATCTTCTTGTTGAAACTTTTTTGATTCACGTCTTCGTGCTTCGTTTGTCCTTTCAAAATCTTGCAAAAAGATTTATCTGTACTGTTGGACATTTACTTGATGTAAAAATGTATTTCCTTCAGTTTCAACTTCTGAAGCGATCTCGTGCGGCCTTCCCTTCTTGTGTTGAAACAATGTTT
Organism: Symbiodinium sp. clade A Y106; assembly: GCA_003297005.1. Lineage (NCBI taxonomy): Eukaryota > Dinophyceae > Suessiales > Symbiodiniaceae > Symbiodinium > Symbiodinium sp. clade A. Next base: position 27,124 of record BGNK01005023.1, on the reverse strand, counting down.
TTTGTCCATGTCTTCACGGCTTACGAAAAGGGGGCGGTCTCACTCTTCGAAGCTTTGTGAGAAGCCTCTTCGCCATCCCTTCGCAGACTTCGAAGCCTTTTGCCCTTCGTTCCTTCGGAGCCTTCGAAGCCGCTTGGCTTCGTGAATTTCCAAGTCCATTACAATGCCTTTTAAAATTTGACTTCGAAATGAGACTTTCCTTTTCTTGTTTGGCGAAAAAAACGTTCACTTAGGTTTCATTGTATTTTCTTCGCTTTAAACCCCCTGAAGCGATCTCGTGCGGCTTTCTCTTTCTTGTATTGAAAAAACGTTTTTTCATTCAAATCTTCGCGCTTGCCTTGTTTTTTCAAAGTCTTGGCAAGTAGGATTTATGAATGATTTATTTCTTTCTTGATTGTCGAAGAAGACGTTTCATTTATGTTTAGTTCTATTTTCTTCAGTTTCAACCTCCGGAAGCGATCAGTACGACGACGACTGCTACGACGACGATGGCGATGACGACGACGACTACTACTACAATTTTTGTACCACTACGAGGTACCACAAGGTACAACGGTACTACTACTAGGTGCATCTAGGTACTACTAGCTACTACTAGCTACTACTGGCTACTACTAGCTACTACTACTGGATACTACTGGGTACCACTAGGTAGTACTAGGTTCTACTACTACTACCACCACCACCACCACCGCCACCACCGCTACAGCTGCAATCACACCCGCTTGAGGATGGGCGAGTCCTACGCCTGCCTCCTGCAAGCCAGCCCAAACTCGGCCAAAAAGTTTCTGGGCCTTTTTCCGAGCTCTGGTTTGGGTTTAGAACCGTTTAGGGTTTACCGTAGGGTTTGCTGAGCTCTGTCTAGAACTTGTAAAGGCAAAGGGGGTTTTACCAGTTTATACTACGACTGTGAATGGGTGTGAATGCAAAAGCTCGAGGAGTCTCGAGATGTGTGAAATAGTCTAGAGTTCAGAGTTTTGAGGGGTTAGGGTTTGGGGTTGAGGATTTAGGGTTTAGGATTTAGGGTAGGAGTTTGGGTTTTTTTCTCAGTGGTTTCCAGTAGCAGGCCGGTCGGGTTTAGGATTCTTTTGATTCTTTTGGGACATTGGGCAATCTAGAGTTCAGTGCTTTTGGCGTCAATCTTTAGGAGCATTGGGGATTTGCAGGGTTTATTGGTCTGGCTTCGGATTCTATCAGCAGGTCGGCAGGCCTTCTTGTGGTGTGCCAGGGCCACATGGCACTCTCAATCTTTTGGGGAAAAGGGTAAGTTGTAGGGAATACGGAATCGGGTTAGTTCGTGGTTGGAGGCTGACACAGAGCTGTATGCTGTCCGAGGTCCTGGGGTAGCAGTGAACCCTCCTAGCTTTTCAAAGCCATAAACATGGCAATGCACCAGTCGTATCCTCGCAGGTAGGCTCAAGGCTCCACTGGTTCCAGCAGTGAAGGAGTCCGCCACGCATCTCCCGAGCTATGGCGCTCTTCGATGACGACTTCCCGACCTTCAGTGGCATCGATGACAGCCGCGACAAAGGCCCTGTGTTCCAGGTCCGAGTGTCTACCATGGGTTCGCTTCTTGGCACTTTGACTGCTTACGGCGAGTGGAGGCCTCAGGACTTGAAGCAAGCGGTCGAAGCCAACTGGAAGTGGTCAGAACATAGGCAGCGGCTCTTCTTCGGGGAGCTGGAGCTGTGTGATGTCCTGCTCCAGGCCAACCAGCACCCTGACAGGTCTTCCTCTGAGAAGCTGTGGGACCTGCTCGATCATCCTCGTGACGGTGACGTCGTCCATCTTAACTTGCTGAGCCGGACCGCGGAGCAGGAAAAGTTTCTGGAGTCCCTGTCCGGCATGCTGGCTGATGGTGACGTCTCGGAGCTGGTGCAGAATGCACCTGCCGAGGTGCGTGGTGACAGGTATTGCATGCTGGCGGTCGTCGCGTGGAACTACAACTATCCCGACCTGCAGTTCGCAAGTCAAGAGCTGCGCGCAGACAGGGAGTTCATCTTGCAATGCGTGACCATCTATGCCCGGTGCCTGTGGTGCATAGGAGAGCACTTGGTCGGCGACAGGGCGTTCANATCTTGCAATGCGTGACCATCTATGCCCGGTGCCTGTGGTGCATAGGAGAGCACTTGGTCGGCGACAGGGCGTTCATGGAGGAAGCCATCCGCCGGTCGCCATTTGCCTTGGGGTATGCGAGTGAGGACCTCAAGAACGAAGAGGCTTTGGTGCGCCTGGCTGTCCGCGGTGAACCTTCTGCCCTGGCTTCAGCAGCACCTCGGTTCAGGGACATGAAGGAACTGGTCTTACCATCTGTTACGTCCAACGGCTACACCCTCCGAGACATGAGCGACAGGATGAAGAGCGACCGAGAAGTAGTGCTTGCAGCGGTGCGTCAGTGTCCACAGGCAATCGAGTACGCCTCACCTGACCTGCAAGAAGATCCCGAAGTCCAGCAGCACAAGCGGAAGACACCCTATTTAGGCTGGGAATGAAGGACCTCGGGACGCAGCTACGTCTTCACATCCCCTGGCCGCTCACATATTGCAAACGAGCCCCCAGATAACTCAGACTTGCAGAGCCAACACGCCGACGAAGCCAATTGGGCTTGGATGGCGGTTTCTGTGAGCGCATGTTGTACAGCAGTTGTACAGAGACGGTGGGACAAAAGATCAGGATCCACGATCCTGCAGAGAGAGAGAGAGAGAGACCTGGAACGTCGGATGCTTCAATAACTCAATAGCCATAAACCTGCAAACGATTCTCGGAGCCTTATTTCGAGGTAGCAGCTCATGCAAGGCAGGAGTTGATGGCACAGCCGTTGGATTGCATTGCAGCCTTTTGACGTTTGCCTTAGATTTTTTGCATCACTGCATGTCTTGCCATGTCGACTCAACTTTAAGAAAGCGGCAACCTGAACACCGCATGGCTGATTCCCTGAAAACCAGCACCCAATCGCAAACTCGCTGTTTGACAGAATAATCCCCAACCCAATCTCTCCATGCTCCTGAGTTGAAGGACCGACGACCGGAACAGCAACAGATCTTTGAGGAGAGTTCCCATCAGCAGCAGCCAGCAACCTTCAATAAACTCTTGCACTCCATGCCAGATCGACGCCTAGTTTCAAAGCCGTGCTGGTCAGTAATTCTTTCCTCTATAGAGACCCCATCTGGCTGAGTCCGAGTTGCGAGAGCGTCAACCGCTATGAAGCTTGACGGATCAAGGGTTCTGAATCCTAAATCCCAGACTACCCTAAACGAGACCCCTTTAAGGGAACCTGTCACCCAGGCTGAGAGTGGAGCTGTGTTTCCCCGATTGCCGGCTGCTGCTTTGGGAGCCCCTCCTTCTGATACCCCAAAGCATCCCAAAGCCCTACTCCAATTATTACGGCCCTTATACCATAGAGCCCGATTAAGTATTGACCCCTTATAGAACCCTTTAAAGAACCCTTAAAGGAATCCTAGTACAGTATCCTAACGTTTCCCGCCGTCATCGTTTGGCTCCGGGCAGCCCTTCGAGGCAACTTTACCGAGGTGATTACCGCTTTTGCCATCCTGGGATGGCCGCACCTTCGCTGCCTTTCATGATCTTCCAGGCGGGCCTGCAAAGATCTCCGGTTTCCTGAGTTTTCCAAACCACCGAAGCCCTAAACCTAAACCCTAAACCTTAAACCCTAAAGCCTAAAGCCTGAGCCCATAAACACCGAAACCCCTAAACCTCAGAGCTCAGGAGGATCGAGAGCCCGGGCTTCGTACATGCTTCAGCTCAGTAGTGTAGCTTCATAGAACCCTTTATATACATATATAATCATATATATATACATATATAATCATGTACATATAATATATATATATATATATATATATACATATCCGATATGGAGCTCATGATATCTGACAAAGGTGAGGCTGGGCGTTGCTAGGCTCAGGCCTTGCAACCGCCGGAATGTTCAGGATCTTTTCCGAGCCCCGGTTGCAGGTATAGTGAACCCCAGAAAGTTGGAACATCGATTTAGGATGATTCATGCTGGGATGCAATTTACTTTACTTTAAGGGCATGAGGCTAATGATGTTCCAACTTTCTAGCTTCTACTGTAGGNATAGTGAACCCCAGAAAGTTGGAACATCGATTTAGGATGATTCATGCTGGGATGCAATTTACTTTACTTTAAGGGCATGAGGCTAATGATGTTCCAACTTTCTAGCTTCTACTGTAGGGTTTAGGGTTTAGGGTTTTAGGGAAAACAGGAAGAACATCCTCCCAAGTTCACGTACAAAAAGCAGCTCCTGTGCAAACTATCTTCAAATCTTCATGAAGCACCGAAACCTTCATAACAAGTCTCTTTCCTTCTAGTGAGCTGTAGCGCTCCGCAATCTTACGACCCTTGACCTGAAACCGACCCAAAATCCCAAAACTTGAATCCTACACCCGAAACGCTCAAGTCTAATCCCTGAACCATACACCTGAAAATCACCAAAGAAGCTCAACACCCGCAGAAAGCAGGCGGCGCTTCTGTCGCTCTTAGCTGCATCTGCGGCTCCCCAGGAGTGCAATGTGCACCCGGAGGACAGGGTGTCTCGCACCTGGCCTGGGTTCTTGTTAAGGGATTTCGTTTAAGTTACCATAATAAGGAAAGCATATTATTTACTATTACGGTAACTTAAACGAAATCCCTTAACAAGAACCCAGTAGCAGACCAAACAGGCATGTGTACAGCAGGATCCTAGCTTCGAGGCTAGCGTCAGGTTTTTTTTTGTGGGTTTAGAATTTAGGTTTAAAATACACAGACAGAAGGATAAATCGATGGTTTAAAGTTGATGGGTTAGCGACTCAGCCTAGATTCCGAAAAGCTGCAGCTGCTGGCTTCCTCAATGAGTGAAGCTTCGAAACTTAAAAGCCCAAAACCGTAAAGCCCCAAACCCCATTGTGAAGCCTCACAGCCGCAACCGCTAGCGTGCAGTTGTGTTGTGTTTCCCAGAACATGCAGTCTCAAGAGTGAATGTTTCAATCAAGCAGTTGTCCCCATAACGGGGACGTGGCTGCAGAGGCGAAGGGGAGAGAAGAGACATGTCCGAGAGATCACATCTGCTGCACTCCGCGACAGAAGCCCTAAACCCTAAACCCAAGCCTCAAGCCCTAAGGCCCTGCAAAACCCTGAAGCCTTCAAGGCCTAAAAACCCCAAAGCCCCAAACCTTTAAATCTTCAAACCCTGAGGCACCAGACTACCCTGCGCCCTGGATCCCACAACCCTAAACAAGACCTCCAACTTCCTGTAGAAATGCTTGCAAGCTTCGAATAGAACCCGTGCAAATTTCTGTTTCTAACCATTTCAGATCCAGGTTCAGTTACAAGATTGAGGAGACAGAATAAATGGCACGATTTCTTCGTGTTCTTTTCTATTTTTCAGGTGCGCATGTTTGTGCCCTCTTGGTTCACGACATTGAAGCCTACTGTAAGAGGCCAAGTTTAACAATACGAACAAATACACGTGAAATCGTGCTTGTCACTGTACTGTGTAATCTACTAAAACCAGCCTTGGGGATGTTACTACAAGTGAAAAGCCCTTGCTCGTATAGCACCTTCGGTGATAGGATTGATGAGGCATACAGTGGCACCCCTCATAGAAGGGCTTATTGTGTTCACTCTGTCCGAATCCGTTCCGTTCACTACTCGGTTATTTTGTGGCTACAGTTGGTTATGTAGAACCCAAATGCCAATCCCATGTCACTCTCTCACTTGGCTGCTGGAAATTCGTTGTTCCTTCATTTTTAAACCCAAAACCAAGCCCCAACCGTAGAATGTCTAGAAAACCCTTTGCCCCCTTGAGCCTTAAACCAAACCCTAGGCCTTTGAACCCTAAACCCTAAACCCCTAAACCCCCTAAACCCCAAACCCTAAACCCTAAACCCCTAAACCCCTAAACCCCTAAACCCCCTAAACCCCCTAAACCCCAGACCCTAAACCCTAAACCCAACCCTAAGGCTTTGAACCCTAAGCCCTGAACCTTTGAACCTCTAGGCCCCAGAAGTCCTACAGTAGAAGCCCGAAAGTTGGAACATTCTGATCCTTATGCCCTTAAAGTAAAGAAAAGGGGAACCTAGCACTAATCATCCTAAATCCATGTTCCAACTTTCTGGGGTTCGCTGTAAAGCAGGAGACCCCTCCTGGAGCTGCGATGGGTACTGGGCTCCTTCAGACGAAGCCTCCGGCCTTGGCATTGGAGAACACCGGCATCTCGTCAGTTTCGGCACCTGTGGGGGGTTGGGGGGGGGGGGGGGGGGGGGGGGGGNGTACCCTATTTTTTGGAAGCTCCCATGTGAGGGGTTTAGGGTCGAGTTTTTAGGGCTAGGGGTGAGGGGTTTAGGGTTGAGTTTTAGGGTTAAGGGTGAGGGGTTTAGGGTTGTGTTGGGTTTTAGGGTTAGGGTGAGGGGTTTAGGGTTTAGGGTTGAGTTTTAGGTTTAGGGGTGAGGGGCCTAGGGTTTACGTTTAGGGTTGAGTTTTAGGGTTAGGGGTGAGGGGTGTAGGGTTTTTAGGAAGGCGGATATATCGGATATATATGTGTGTATGTATGTATGTACGTAGGTATGTATGTATGTATGTATGTATGTATGTATATAATTGTATGTATATATCTATACATACATATGCACATACTAGAATGCGACATATCGTTATATACACTACCGTAATTGCATCAGGATGGTGAGGTTGCAGCTGTCTGGCTTCTGCTGTAATCCTCCCTCCCGAGACCCCCAGATCACCCGACCGCAGTATGGGCTCGGTGTCGTGTTTAGAGGCTGAAAGCTTAATAGCTCGTTTCAAGCATCTTGGTGGTATCCGTAGTGGTTCTGAGCTCGATACCGACACTGAAAACTCGATTGTAAACCTCATGTCTAAGCATGACGCTTTGAACATGGGAATGTAGGGGGCGGCATGTGGCTCTTCAGAACTGCTGGTCGATGTCCGCTGAACCTCGATGTAACAGCATCTCTGTTCGCTTTGTGCTTCTGAAGCCATGCTCCAGGTTTTGAGGAATCCATGCTGAAGGCCATGGGGAAGCTGGAGGAGGAGCGGGCCGAGAGATTTGAAAAGAAACCCAAACGCACCGAAAGGCTTCCAAGGCAGCAAGAAAATCCACCAAAGGGCATTCAAGCAAGAACGACTCTACCAAATGCCATTGCGAAGAATAAGAGAACCCACACCCTAAGGCATCATCCGCCGGTGGGTCCTCCCGGTCCTACCAGCAGTCGATCAGCTAAGCAGCTTAGTATCCTTGTCTTGTCAGCCGGTGTTAACTCCGCCTGCCTCTCACCGTTCCGTTGCAGTTTCGGCGTTCCTTTACCCAATATAGGGTTTAGGGTTTAGGGTTTACGGTTTAGGGACTATATAGGGGCCTAAATCATTATTACTACTATTGTGGAGCTTCCTTATTATGACCATCGAATCATATTCCAATTACTAAGGCCCCTATATTATGGAACTCTATTATAGTTCCCTTATAGAACCCTTCAAAGGAGCACTTGTCCAATTATTAAGGCTCCTATACTACATGTATTTGCCCACGCAACATGGGTCTGTTGATTGATTTCCCTTCCAACCCTAAACCCTAAACCCTAAACCCTCACAGGGAGGGTAGCGTGGTGCGTCGCGCACTCTCTGCACTCAGGGCCGTGGTGTGGCACGCCCAGGGAACAGACAATTTTGGGGCCTAAATGCGCTGAGTAGAATTCTTGGATATATTATCTCATAGTCATAGATATCTAGAGTCGACTATACTGGGGCACTGTCACTGATTGTTGAGACCCTATGTCATTCTTGGTTGCATTGACAATGAAGCTCAGCAAGAATCTATTTCACGTCCGACCTCGCCCGCCAAACCCGTAGCCCGAACCCTATGCCCTCAACCCTGTCTCCGAAACCGCCAATGCGAAGTCCTACCGTAAGCCCTAAACCCTAAACCCTAAACCCCTAACCCTAAACCCTAATACTACTGATAATCTATGTTAATGTAGGAACCTGATCAAGAAACCCTGGCTCCTATAACCCCAAAATAGTAAGATTCATATAAGGAACCCTAATAAAGACCCAAGGTTTCTTAATCATGTAAGCCCTAAACCCTAAACCCTAAGCCCTAAGCCCTAAACCCTAAACCCTAAGCCCTAAACCCTAAACCCTAAACCCCATCAGCCTGCTTGCCTTTCAGGAGCTCAAGGATCTCAAGGCCAAAGACACTGGCCTCGTCGAGGCGCGCAGAAGATCCGCCTGACTTGGGTTTGAATGCTTCGTTGTAGTTCCTTTTTTTGGTTTAACCAAATATATATAATAAGGATCCTATTTTAGGGGTTTCATCGTTTTGAACTTGCAATATTACGCCCATAGCCCATAGCCTACACCAAGGCCGTACGCGAGTCGATTTAGGCTCGAGCCAGCGAGGGCTCAGCAATTCCTTACTGGGCAGCCATGCTCTCGTTGCAGATCGTCCTTGGGATTCATCTTGGGTTTTATGTGATGGTGATGAGTTCGTTCCTGCTTGCACTCCGTTTTCGCGATCCTGGGTACCTCACCTTCCACGGCAAGATGGGCGATGAGACTGTTCCCCAGCTGCTGTTCCCTGATCTGAACTTGAGCAGCAAAACACAACGAAGCCTGCTCTACGTGATGATTGTGTGCATGCTGGCAAATTGGATTGGAAGCTTTCAGGCTTTCGTGTCGGTGAACGCAGGCTATCGTGCTGCAATGCGGTCTCAGTGCATGATGGTTCATGGCTTGCAGCCACTCCTGATGCTCGGGAATGGCCATTTGAAGCTGAGGGAGGAGGGAGCTCGGTCATGGACTGCTCTGCATGGCACATTTGCAATGCTGTTTCTTATGGCGCAGGGGACCTGAGAAGAGGCCGACCGTCGGAAAATCAGAGGAAGAGGCGACATTCGATCAAGCGTTGCAACCCAACGTCAATGCTTCGGGCATTCGATCTCTCCAACCTCATACTCCCAGTCCGAATGTAGCACAGGCGCCTTTCAGCCCTGAGGCCACTACAGCGCGTGTGGAAAACCGGAATGTCCGAAGATGAACGAGATTTCACGGCTTAAGCCAGAGAGAAGCAAGGATCGTCATCCACGTAGAGATAGAATTTACCTTCCTCCAGGTCTAAGGGTCTCAGGTTCAGAGTTTAGAGGATTTAGGGTTTGGCTTCTTCAGTTGTTCAAGTGTCATTCAAGTCACTGTTGTAGGAGTCAGGATGGCAAATCCGAGCGAGACTACGTATTCTTTGCAGGCAGAAGTGAACGTTGCTTCTTTTCGCGTTCAACATAGGGGCCTTAATGATTAGAATCTGTAGGGTTCCCAAAATTTCAGTATAGTTTAGTATATGCCGTAGACGCCGAGAGCTTACTGTGATTGTAAAGGCCCTCATGTTGTACGGGTCTTGCGGTGTGAATTGTCAGCGACATGTCGTGGACGAAGCATATTTCCTGCTTGCACTGAGATATCATATTGAACTTGCGCCAACCTTCGCGCTATGTTTGACATGTTTGACAGTTGGTTCATGGGACGTTTGAGAATGTCGTGGGCCAGCAACCACATCTCTTGGGCATAGAAGGGGCAAGTTGAGCCAACCATTCCCGGAATGGCAATTACCGCATGATGTCATAAAGACAATTTGGGTTAAAAGCCTCACAACCAAGGTTATAACGTCCGTCAGCTGCAACGATCAGCTCGAACCGGTGGACCCAAAGCTTAGAATCAGTGCAGGGCCAAGCTAATGACACGGACAGTGATAGTCATCATAAGACCGCTAGGCCAATGACAACACTACAGCAGTTTAAACAAGAAAAGGCTTTGGTAAGAATATAGGGGCCCAAATGCTTCCCAATTTGCATTTTTGGGGCTCCTTATTATAAGTATAAAACTTGCCCCAAAACTCCATTCTAACTATTGAGGCCCCTATACCATGGAATGCTGTTATGGATCAGTAACCCTATCCTAACCATAAACCCTAAACCCGATCAGGAACCCTATTCTAAGTAGCTCTTGCAGGAGCTGGCGGAGCTCAAGAACGAAGACGCCGGACTCAAGGAGGCACCGGCAAGCCGCGACAAAAGCCTTTCGCTTTTAGGGTTTCAGGGTTTAGGGCCTGAGGGTGTGGGGTTTCGGGGCTTGGGGTTTAATGTCTTTAGGGTCTAGGGTTGAGGGTGGAGGCTTTTAGGGTTAAGAGCTCTGAACCCTAAACCCTAAGAGGTTTTGAGTTTCTGGGGCCAGGCCCCGCGCTCCAAGTCAAAGGCGGTCAGATAGCAGGATCCTCGAAATCCCAAAAACAAGCAGCTCCGCAAGAAAACTCGATCCAAAAACCCTGAACCCTAAAGCCTCAAAACTCTAAACCCCAAACCCCAAAGCCCCAAACCCTAACAACCCTACAGCCCCTAAACCCTAAACCCCCCGAGCCCTAAAAGCCTAGAGCCTCTAAACTCGAAACCTTAACAGCTAAAGACCTTAAACCCCAAGCCCTGAAACCCCAAACCCTAAAGCCCTATAAGCCCCAAATAAAGCCCTTAACCCAGGAACCCAGAGACTAAAAAAACCCCTTAATTGAGGAATATTCCTTAAATCATTCTAGGGATCCTACTATAATTTAAGGTATATTCCTTTATTAAGGGATATTGATTCTAGGGATCCTACTAGAATTTAAGGTATATTCCTTTATTGAGGGATATTGGAGTCCCTGGGAAAGACTGCGTTGAGCCAGGAGCTGGCGCGCCTCGAGGGTTCCCAGAGCCGAAGCGGCGCCGCTCTGGCGGAGGCTGGATTTTTATTTTTGCGTTTAGGGTTTAGGGATTTAGGGTTTAGGGTTTAGGGGTTTAGGGTTTAGGGTTTAGGGGTTTAGGGTTTAGGGTTTAGGGGTTTAGGGTTTAGGATTTAGGTTTTAGGATGCAGGGTTTTGCGGTTTCAGATTGGGTTTAGAGCCAGGACAAGGGTTCAGCAGTTTGGGATTTGAGATTCAGGGTTTCAGGATTTTAGGGTACAGGCTCCAGGGTTTAGGATTTTGGGTTTGGGTGGGGTGTAGGAGGACTATGAGCCCGGTTGCCTTTAAAGGCTTCCTTAACGGTTCCTACAGGGTTCCGGTTCAAAGGAGCCCTTAAAGAAGGAACGCTTGGAGGAACCCTTAAGGGCACCTAGAAAGGAACCCAAAAGGGCTCCTAACAGGCTCCCTTTTAGAGCTCCTTAGAGGTTTGCTTTCAGGCCTCCTAAAGTGCTGCTTTCAGAGGAGCCCTTAATGGATCCTTGGGTTTAGGGTTTAGGGTTTATAGGGCTTAGGAGGATCCTCAGCCGCGAGCTTTGCTGGTTTCTGAACAGGTGCCCCCAATGCCCCGGACCCGTGCGGATCTTCCCGGGATCTTCGCCCAGCACCAAAACGCCAGCGAACGCAGAAGCAGCTGCCGCTTGGGACTCCAGCGGGTTGTTCGTTTGTGTTATTTGGCTGGTAGGGTTTCATGACGTTTTTATTGTTTTTTCTCAGGGCTGTAAAACTGGTTTCACACTTTCTTTTAGGGCTGTATAAGGGTTGTATTCTAGGATTTTTCAGGGTTTTATGGGTTTGTTGTAGGCTTTCTGGGATAGTTTCTTGCCTTTACGCGGAGAGTTTTGACAGCAAGGGAGTTTCCATCAGGGTCCCTCATTCTCTGAAATTCCCATTTCAGATTTAGGAGGCATTCAGCCGTAAACCCTGGACGAATTTGAACCTTGAGCTGCAATCCCTCAATCTTGCGTGATCCGCAAAACCGTTAAAGGGGTTCTACCACGGTTCGTGTCACCATAGGCTCGGGTTGGGCCATGCGGACTAGATTACTGTACGATTCCATGGAGAAGGCGCCTTCGTGTTGAAAGTTGAGTGCCCTCCGTATTGTGGCTGTTGTGCTCCTTCTTTAAGTTGCTTAACTTCCGCGCTGAACCCTAAGGCTCATAAGACACCCTTGCTGCACAACTTTGGCGGGACTCGTGCCAAAAAGGCATGTGCAAAGTTCGTGAACCTCCACATCAACGATTGTATGTGTGACAGGTCATTGTCGTGCTTGCAGACTATCTCATCTTGGCTCGCTTGGATCTCTCCGAGTGAAGCTATCGAGGCATCATTGATCTACAATGACTACAACACAGTATAGCATAATATAGTACAGTATAATCTGATACAGCATAGTATGGTACAATATATTATAGTACCATCCGAAAACAAGGCCCTGAGCCCAAGCGCCTAAGCTCGAAACGTATACCCCGAACCCCACCTCCAACAGCAACAGCGGCGCAAGTGGTGCTTGGAATACCGAGTGTCAAGAACACGGAGGGCTCAGATGGCACAGTGCAGATACTGACGAACCTCTACAGACTTTGGGTTGCGGTTTCGGCCTTCAAACGTCAAGGTTCTGCAGCAAGCAGCCTGAAGCAGGAAGCCCAACATGCTTGAAAGGCAATAAAACACCGGACCCTAAACTGCAGCTAGACTGTCCCAGGCAAGACGGCAGGCCGTCCTCTCGCCAGCCTCGTTGGGGGGAACAGCTCTGACGCTTCCAAACTGAAGACGAAGAAGGTGGAGGCCAGAGAGCCTTCGGGTGGTCCCTAAACCCTAAACCCTAAACCCTAAACCGCCAAGGGGTTGTTTCTGTTATTGGGGTCCGTGTGGATTGTTGAACGTTTTGTTTTGGGTCAATCCTGAACCCAAAACCCTAAACCCAAGGGAGGCTGAACTGTAAACCCCTAAACCCCTGAACCGTAAACCCTCAATCCTGAACGGGCCGTGGGCTTTTTGTTATGAGCTGGTTGGGGTTCGCTGCTGTCAGAGCTTTTCGAGGATCCCAGACCCGCAAGCTTTCTGCATCGGGCGTTGGGATTGGAGCTTAGGGTTTAGGGTTTAGGGTCTTAGAGGGTTTAGGGTGTAGCGTTTTAGGATTTAGGGTTTTAGGGTTTAGGGTTTAGGGTTAAGAGTTCAGGGCTTCACCTGCAAACGGCCCACCGTTGCATCATCACCACCACCCTGAAGCACCATCATCATGGTCATCATGAGGGCTTTAGTGGGGATACCGGCTAGCATCATCTGCACTATCGCCGATCCTTCCTTCCTTCCCTCCCTCTCTCTGCACAAGGATAGATGAAAGATGCGCAGCTACTCACGCGAAGTTCCTAAACCTAAACCGGTAGAGCCCAGAGCACTAAAGTCGACCAACCCTGAACCCCTAACGCCCTCTAGGGTTTATGGTTTAGATCTTAAACCCTAAACCCCAAACCCTTAAACCCTAAACCCTGAACCCCCTAAGCCCCCGGCCACGTAGCTTTCTGCCAGCCAACGGGCTTAGGGTTTGGGGGTTTGTTTAGGGTTTAGGGTTTGAGGGTTTGGTGGTTTAGGGTGTAGGGTTCGTTGGTTTAGGGTTTAGAGTTTTGGCTTTTGCGTGAATGATTGCACTATTGTTTTCAGGATCCGTTGGTAATTCACCCTCGAACCCCATTAGAGTAGTAAAGGCTCCTGCATTGGGGCGTATTGCTTCGGGGTTCTTTTGCGGTTTACTGCGTTTGGGTTTTTCAATGGCTTAGCGGGGCATTGTTTTGTGAAAAGGTCCGCATAGGATCTAGTCAAGGGTTGAACGGGCTGCCTTTACAGAATGCCAAAAGCTGCCCGGAGCGAGTTTGACAGACGCACTCACTCCGCCAAAGCCCATACTATCTCAGACTTGCTATAAGTTGTAGTACTGAAGGACAGGTAGTGTTTGTTGTGAGGGGGCTATGGCTGACGGGGATTCGTGTGTCGGGATTCTTGGCCGAATCCTGTGGACTCGTACAAACTGTGGCCCAAGCTCTCAGGGCGTCTTCCACATCGTAACCGGCAAGAAATGTAGGGGCACTCCCTTCACGTAGCTTGGCTGCCAGGGTTCAAGGTTTAGAGTTTCATTTCCAGTTTGTCAGATTAGCATCTGCTGCTTGTGCTCATGCTGCATTGCTTGCCTCCCCTTCCTTCAGCCTTGAAACTGCTTTGCTCTAAACCCAAACCATTGATACTGGAAGCCTTGCCCCCCAAACACGCAAACATAGTCCTTCAACTGTCAGTGACTTGACTGAACACTGTTTCTCATTAGCTGTGTTTGGTACACCAGCACGAAACAAAGAACCCAATAGAACCCTGTGGTAAGGTTTGGGCTTCCATAAAGCACCCCTGTAGACCCAATAGGACCGTTTTGGCAAACGCTCAGAGCGCCCTTGAATATCTTGTTTTGCTCGTGGTTTTCTCGCGTACTGGCTGCCCTAAACCGACAACACCTACAACCCGACATGTCACTCTGAACCCTAAAACCCTAAACCCTAAACCCAAAACCTACACCCTGGACTCTAAATTCTGTCTGAGGAACGACCGGGATGCCAGCTGTGATGGCTTCACCGGCCTGTCTGTGGAACAGCCCGGGCCAAAGCAGTGTTAGGGAGCTAAAGGCTTTATGAGGATTTGGGAGTTTCCGAGAATAAGGCGTACCTTCTTTTGGGGTCCTTATAATAAGGATCCTACTCTTTGGGGTACTACATTAGGGTCCCCTATTTTCGGAAACTCCCATTTGGGGTTGAGGGTCGAGGGCCTGGAATCCTCGACACAGGCCTTGAACTCCAAACCACGGCACTCTTCCTAAACCCTAAACCCTAAACCCTAAACCCTATGCGGTCTCGAGCTCCTCAACTTTTGCCTTCGGCTTTGCTTAGGTCGAAGGCTAACGATTTAGGGATTGGGTTCAGGATGTCAGGTTTAGGGATTTTGGGTTTAGGGTTTAGGGTTTAGGGTTTTGGGAATGAGATTCAACTTTCCGATTTCCGAGGTTTTGAGATTGGGCAATCCTTGCGGTTTGTGGCTTATGGTTGAGGCTTTGGGTCTGCACGGTTGGTCTTCGGCCTCATCGTGTTTCTCAGAACCCTAAACCCTAAACACCGTACTCCCTCCAAGCCCCATGCCTTCGGAGCCCCAAAACACGAAGGTTTCTTGGCTTAGGGTTTTTGGATTTAGTCTTTGGGCTTCAAACCCTAAACCCGAAAGTTTAGGGTTTGAGGTTTTGGGTCTTCCTGAGGTGTCAGAAGAAATGTGCTGACAGCGAAAAGGCGCCCAACTGCCCTCAAAAGACCTGCGGCTCGGCTTGTCGGAGGAAGGCATGCTGTACTGTTGATGGGAAAGTCCTGCGTTATCCATAGGCGGTTTCGGGCTTAGGGTTTAGGATGGTTTAGGGTTGAGGGTTAGGGTTTTGCGCTTCAGGGGTTAAGGTTTTCTTCAGGGTTTAGGGCTGCAAGACTAGTTTGCGGTAGTTTAGTGAATGCAGGATGTTGTATATCAGTGCAGGGTAGTTGTCGAAGCCCTGAACCCAAACCCTTAAGACAGGCCAAACCTAAATTTCAAAGACTTGGTGGAAGTACATCGAGCAGCTTAAATCATCACATGTCCAAAACTCACCTTGCGTGAGCCCCAGAACCATGAAGCACCCCAAAGTCCAAATCCCACCATCCCAGATTCCAAACCCTTCAGCCCCACAGCAAAACTTGAACCCCAGGTTTAAGCCCCCAAGCCCCAAAACTTCAACCTCAAGTCTAGACCCTTGGACCGCTTGTCGGGTAATATAGAGCCAAGAGTGATTAGTCTACAAGAAACCAACAGACCCTCTTCTAAGGAACCCTTGAAGGAATCGCCGATATTCCAGTCATCCAGGCCGTGAGCCCTGAGCCTTGTAAGCCATTATCAACCGCTATGAAGCCCGTTAAGAACGCTGTAGAGCGCTGTCGAAGCCCCATAAAATAAAAATCACTACAACACCCGCTATAAAACCACCATAAACACGAAGTCACCCTGGAAATCCCTGAGAAGAGCCAGTGCAAAGCCTTGTTCTACTCGGCTAGGCGGCGGTGCCGTCTCTTTTGAGTCCGGTTGGTGCCACTTCTGGGAGGAAACTCGGCCCCCTGAACCCTCAGGCTTTACGGCTCAGGGCTTAGGTGGATGAGGGTTTAGGGTATGGGGCTTTGGGGTTCAGGGCTCAAGCGGTTTAGGCTTAGGGTTTAGGCTTCAGGGCGGATCGGGGTTTAGGGTTTAGGGTGCTTGGGGCTGTGGGATTTCTTCAGGGTTTCAGGTTTAGGGTTTAGGGCCTCGGCCGGGTTTGCGAATGAATGGGGGTTTTAAGGTTTGCGTTCCAGGGATTAGGACCGGGTTTCGAGTTTTAAAGTGTAAGGGCCTGGCAGAGTGAGCTGAGTTGTATGCTTGCCCATAGAACCTGTAGAGTCGCAGCAAGATATGCCCTAAACTGAGCCCTAAACTCCTAACTCTGCTAAACTTGTACTCGTACACCCACAAGGACGACAGCTGGGAGCTTACGGGAGTTTGCAAAGGAAACCTGGCTTCGACCACACAGCCCTCCCTCCCCCACCCATATTTCGCGTCTGCAGGAAGTTCTGCTCCCGAGCCGCTAAATGAGAGGTTCATGAAACAAGGGACCGCAAAAATCTAGACCTTAAATAGTAGGGTTTAGGGTTTAGGGTTAAATTATAAGCAGGAGCCTTATAGACTGGATCCGTACATACAGGACACGTAGTTTCAAGAGCCTCCCAAAACAATGCAGCCCAAGCTTGAAAGGAGCGCTCCCCTCCTAAACCCTAAACCCGAAACCCTGAACCTGAAGCCCTAAACCCCAAAGCCCCCAAGCTTGAAAGGAGTGCTCTGAATCTCAGCTGGTTGATAGCAGTGCGGCTACAGCGATCATTCCGAAGGCCGGGGGTCGGCTAAGGGTTAAGAACCCTGAAGGTGTTGGGTTATGGTTTAGGGTTTAGGGTTTCAGGGTTTTGGGGCTTTAGGGTTTTGAGTTGTAGTTGGGGTTCAAGCTCAGCATCACTTTGCTCTGCATCTTGCGTTATCACTTCTAAAGCCCTAAAACCCTGAACCTTATCCACCCTCACCCCCTGCACTGGACCTTCAGGCGAGGTTCATAGCTTCTCCATACGATGCCTCCGGTGTAGAACTTCGCTCCCCCTTCAGGGCTCAGCGTTTAGGGTTTACTCTCTGCCCCGTCGACATCCGGAGAGGGGGATGTGCCACAGAGGCCCGAAATTAGTTACATCACTTTTAAAGCGTTGCTGAGTTCGGGCTTATGGCTTAGGGTTTCGGGTCAAGGATGCCAGCGGGTTGCAGATCTCGACCACGAAGCCCTGACGAAGCCACTCGGAACCTCCTGAACTACCTTGAAGAGACCCTTATCTTATCCCCTATAATCTCCTTAGGAATTATTTTTGTTCATATAACACCCAAGAGAATGTTGAAAATGTTGTTTCTATTGTGGTTCTAAGGGGGGGTTCTAAGGGGGGTATAATCACCAGCCCCAAAGCCCCAAGCGCTAGTTTGTTGCTGTTTTGTATCCGTTAGCCCCGGGATCTCGCTGCTTGCATGTCTGAGGCCGGCTGCCCGCGCGGAGAGGTTGGGAGGGTTTAGGGTTTAGTGGTTTAGGGTTTAGGGGTTTAGGGTTTAGGGTTTAGGGACCCAGAAAGACGTTTCGAAAATTTACGGCATTATGGAGTCCTTAGTCGTTGGGGTCATAACATTGGGACGACAGGGCAATGTTATTGGTAGCTATTCTGACCCTTATAGCACCTCAATTGCGCGTCGATAGAGTAAGGATCTGAAGGTTTGAGTTTTACATTCTCGGGACCCTTGTGAGAAGGATCTTGCTTCTTGAGGTCTTGATGGGGTCATGCAATCTAGTTTCAATATAGGAGCCTTAATCATTAGAATAGGGTGTTGGGGCCCAATATACTACATTTATAATGAGGAAGCCCCCCAAAATAGCATAGTTAATTATTTAGGCCCCTATAGTGTACCAAGGATTTTGCGGATTGAGGCTTGAGGTCTCTG
This sequence comes from Symbiodinium sp. clade A Y106, assembly GCA_003297005.1. Classification (NCBI taxonomy): domain Eukaryota; class Dinophyceae; order Suessiales; family Symbiodiniaceae; genus Symbiodinium; species Symbiodinium sp. clade A. The sequence continues at coordinate 9,230 of BGNK01005023.1, read as the reverse complement.
CAGTAGTGTTCATGTTTAGGATCTCGTTTTCTACTTGAGGCGTATATTAGAGTCCCTCGGCCGAGCAGCCAAAAAGCCCAAGCCCTGGAACTGCTTTAAAACCCAGAAAGAATCCTTGAAGCAAGCAGTGCAGACTCAGAAGTTACGCTTCCGAGCTCGACCAAACAAAGGCCGGAGAATAGAGCCCGAGGCACGCGACCAGAGCTACAGATATCCCGAGGGGTCCACAGGGATTTAACGGGTTTTGCATGGCTTTCAGGATCTCCGCGACTCTACATGGGCCTTGGAAGGGTGTATATAAGAGTTGTCAAAGAGGTCTTCATGGATGCCGCCATGAAAGTTTACAGCAGGGATTTGCGGTTTGCGGACGTTGGGTGCATGGACATTTTGGGTTTCGGGTTCAGGGAATGGGGGAGCCAATTTCTGAGATGCCCCCCTTAAACCAGTCCTTGGCACTCCTGTTTTGGAGGTTCTGGAAAGGGCAAAGGTAAGAGCTCAACACCGATTGTAGGGGTACCGTTTGTGTATGCCTCAGGAGAGCACTAAGAACCAGCCCTGAAACCTCCTACTTCGGAGCTATTCGTGAGGTGAAGCTCTTTGATTTCCAGCCGGCCGGAGCAACACAAAGCTGCTGCAGGGAGGTTTCTCACAGTTCGTTTTGGGGTTTATTTGGTTTTTGCGATACAAACCCTAAACCCGAATCCCTGGACCCCAATCGTTGAACAGTACGGCAGCTTGCGAAATTAGGCTTCTTCGGGCAGTTCAGATCAGAGGGTCGCCGAGGTGAACTCTCTCAGGGTTCAGGATTATTGTTATTATTACTAGTATTCATACCATTAGTATGTTTTCTATTGTTAGTATTATCAGTCTTCGTACTTCTGTTATGATGATCACTTTTTTTCTTGCTTACTTTTCGGGTTTTGGGTGGATGTGCGATCCGACCTCGACTTCCCCGCGGCCAGGCTTGTGCTGGTTGCGCCTACTTCTCGGGGAATTCCTGCCAACGTTGTGCCGGTGGCTTCATCGAACGTGAAGGCCGGATTCCTCAAAAGGTGGGAAGGTAGGTAGTAGGTAGGATGAAGGATCCCTGAAAAAAAGGATTCCTAGCTGTGAATATCCCACCTACCGTCATCCCACCTTTTGAGCCCTTTGAGAAGGCCAATGCACAGCCTGCACCAGTTCCGGCGGTTGGCTCCTTGGAGAATGTTGTGGGTATTTTGTGTGTGTGTGTGTGTTTGTGTTTGGGACCAAATGGAGGTAAGCCAACTGAGAGCCACCTGACAGGGATGTTGTCTTGAGTTTACATTATAGGGTTCACGTTGGGCGCTGTTATGAGTACGCTTGAACGATAGTTCTTATTTTATTATTTCGGCTTGGAGGTTGATTTCCCGCATGTAGGGCTGCGTTGCCAATAATCTTGGTGCATTGATCCAGGCTCAGCGTGGACGGAAAATCGTGCATGCAGCTGGCGGCGAGTGAATGCAGCGATGAAAAAGTACGGGGCCAATCGAGCAACGAGGCTTGCTGCCAGTGCGGTGGTGGGGTCGTTACGCACCTTGGTTGCGCGTACCATCGGGTGCGAGACTTTGGTTGTTTTAGGTCTTGGATATGCTCGGACTTGAGGAGTACTTAGAGATTACTTGGGGGTGCTCTGAGTTGTTTCTTTCTTTGCGATTGCAATGTAGGAGTCGCCCAAGTTTTTCTTTTGTATTATAATTGTAGAACCCTTGATCTAAACCTAAACCCTAAACCTTTGCAGACCATAAGGGGGTTGTATTGCTGATTCTTCGGACCCCTTAGCGTATCACTCTAAACCCTAAACCCGCAATCCTAAACCCCTACACGGTGTAGGCTACACCCTTAAACCCTTAAACCCTAAACCCTAAACCCGAAACCCTAAACCTCTGAACCCCCTGCATCCCAGGCCGACGCCCTTCTCCTATCCCAACAGGCGTTGGTCCCTGGACTCCGACATCGCGACTCGTCAAGGATGTCCTAACATCTTGCTTTGTTGCTAGTATTCATCTTTCCCCTTGATGGTTCTATAGAGGCACCTTTTCATAAGTACTTTTAAGGGCCCCCCAACGACAACCCCGTCATCTTTTTTTGCATAATCAGAATGACCATCAGTGTCACGGTTGCTATTAGTCTTTTTCCGTCGGTGTTTGGAAGTACTTGGAGGTTCAGGGGTAGTTATAAGTGGAGTTATAAGTCCCCTAATATGGGTTGTAAGTATAGTTACCCTACTTATTAACCCTACTTATAACTACCCATGAACCTCCCAGTACGCTGCGGGTTCGTCGTTTTACTTTCGTCTCGGGATGCAATGCGGGAGGGAAGTTCGGAAGTTCCCAGGTCATGAAGCCCGAGCCACGCACGGCCCTGCGCTACACCGTGGACTCTAAGTGTGAGCTTGCGGCACATAACCTGACCATCGACAGCTCCACAGGAGGGTTTTGGGCAGTTTAGGGTGCTTTGTTGGTTTCTTGTAATGTCGGGACCTGATTAAGAAACCCTGGCCCTATAATCCCAAAATAACAGGATTCATAGAAGGAACTGAAGGAGCCCTCGTAAAGGCCCAAGGTTTCTGAATCAGGTTCCTACATTCCGGAGGTTTATCGGGCTTAGGAGGTTGGGACTTGCAGATTGTAGGGCTTTAGGTTCGGGGGTTGGGGTGCAGGCTTCAGAGCAGGGTGCGGAATGACTTGACGGTTTAGGGCTTAGGGTTTAGGGTGTCTGCTTGAAGACGTGGGGTAGGTGTAGGACTCAGGATTTACGGCTTGCCTTGCCCTGAACTGCGGCAATATTGATGCGACAAGCGGCCATGGTAGACTGCTGTCCCTTTAAAGTGCTGCTGGTTCTATGTTAGTTACTGTAAGTTTGAGGAGGGTAGGCTTCCTGCACTGCAGCGTTGTTCGCGCAGGCATGGTGTATACGTGTGAAAGCTGTGGCTGCCCTAACCCTAAACCCGTAAACCCTAAACCCCTAAGACCCTATACCCTGAACCCCTAAACCCTAAGACAATAAACCCCTAAACCCTAAACCCTAGGGTTTTCAGTTTGAAGACGGTTTCCGAGATAGGGTTCTGCGTTCTGACGGAGTGCAAGACAAAGATTTCGGGGTTTCGGGTTTAGGGTTTCGGGTTTAGGGGTTTCGGGTTTAGGGGTTTCGGGTTTAGGGGTTTCGGGTTTAGGGGCCTCGGGTTTGGGGTTTAGGGTTTAAGAGAATAAGAAAGCCCGTGAAACACGAGCCCCATCTTGGCCCATTAAGATAAGCATTTTTTTGGTTTCCAAACCCTCCAAACCCGTCTCCTCAGCATTCAGCCCCAAAACCCAGAACCGTCAAATTCCCTACCGAAAAGATCCAAGCACACAGTACGACGGAGGCAAATCAAAAGCAAAGGAGCAAAGCACAATAATGGGAACACAACTGACCAAGCCTGAACCCTAAAGCCGAAACATGGGTAGTTATAACAAGGGTTATAATTAGGGTAACTATACTCATAACCCATATTAGGGGACTTACAACCCCACTTATAACTACCCATGAACCTCCAAGTATACCCTAAACCCGAAGCCCTGAACCGGGACCCGAAACGCTAAACCCCAGACGAGCACAGGCACAACAACAAGAACTGGCAGCGCAGGAGAGATCCGCTACATGCCTGGGCGAGACAAGCCACTGGAGGTCATCCTGGAGTTACCAACACTTCCTTTAAGGGTTCCTTTAAGGGTTCCTTTAAGGTTGAGGAAGTTAATTGAAGTTACCTAAACTCCTGCTCCCGTTGGGCCTTACGGGGTTCTGATGTTCCTGGGGTGTTGCGTTGAGAACTTGCGGTTTCGTTCAGTTTGTTGTTTTTTCCGAGGGCGTTGGTCAGGTCTGGGGCTCCGGATTGGATTCATAGATTTTCGGGTTGAGGGTTTAATATAGGGGCCTTAATAGTTAGAAGAGAGTTTTGGGGCAAATTATTTTTCCTTACTTAAAGGCCCCAACATAGTATAGGTAGTTATTCAGGCCCCTAAGTTAGGATTATTTAGCGGTAAGGGTTTAGGCATTGCATTATACCGTGCGTGCGCAAGCTTCGAGTAGCAGGGCTACGGAAGTGGTAGTGTTCAGGGAATCGGGTTTACGATCATTCGCTAGGGTTTAGAGTTTAGGGTTTAGGGTTTACGATCATTCGCGGACTCAGAATGACAACCAGTACCCGAAACCCAAAACCCCAAACCCAAACGCTAAACCCCGAACTGACTTAAACCTTGACTTGACAGATCAGGATCTGCGTTATATGTATATATATATATATATACATATATATATATATATGTATATATACACATATATGGAAAGGAATATATATATATATATGTATATATATATACATATATATATATACATATATATATATATAATCCATATTTTTTTGGAGGGCTGGTGTATTGCAGTCTTGGGACCTAGCTGTGCAAGACTTTGCGTGAGCAGGGTTGCGGGCTTCGAGGGCGCTCGAAACCGCGGAGGCATGCAGGATTTAGGTCTACTTTGAGGTTCATGGGTAGTTATAAGTGGAGTTCTAAGTCCTCTAATATGGGTTATAATTATAGGTACTCTACTTATAACCCTACCTATAACTACCCATGAACCTCCAAGTACGGTTTCTGTGGCTTTCGTTGTTCTCTTAGCTAGTGAACGGGGGAGCTTTAAGCTTTTTGGCCTTGTAGATTAGCTCTATCTTAGAACCTTTGAACTTTTTAGGGCCCGGTTGTTGAAGAAGAGAGCTCTGAGGGTTCATGCAGGAAGTTACACCCCTAAGTGCTCAAACCCTATAATGTAGGAACCTGATTATTAAACCTTGGGGCCTTTATTAGGGTTCCTTATATGTAGGAGGGTTTATATTTCCGTTTTGGTGAGTGTAGATAGGCCTCCTTCTGAATATTGGTGAGTGTAGATATGGGGTGTCCTTATGGGGAGACTAGTAATGAAAACTATACCCCATATGAATCCTATACTTGGTCGATGGACACAAGGTGTCTTTGCTTCATCGGATGCAGGGGGCTGCAGACAGACCTGGTGCAAAAAGGGCTGAAGTTAGGGGCCCAAAACGTATCCCTACCTTCATTATGCTTCATTATAAGGGGGGTTTGTATGGGGATATCCCTATCCTTATTTTTGCTTATGTGCTTTTCTCGGGCCCTATGAAAGGAATCCCGGCATGCCTGTGCCAAACCTGAACCCTTAAATGCTACAGCGCCACAAAACGAAGCCCGAGCAACCCCTTAAAGACCTGCAACGCCTTGTGCCGAAAGATATCATTCGAATCCTTAGCCGACCCTCAAAAAGTACCAAAGTACCCTAAATAGTTGGATCCTGATTATAAAGACCCCAAAATAAGGTACCCCTAAACCCTAAACCCTTCTAGAGCCCTCTAAAGGAATCCTTTTAGTCCCTTATAGTAACCCTAAACCCTAAACCCTAATTTGCACCCCAAAACCCCGCAGCTTCGAGGCCTTCTCCTTCGAGTGTGAGGTCACCGCCCACCAGGCCGGGGTGTCCGTCAAAGACAGATCGACCCAGGTTGGGTTTTGAGTTTGGGGGGTTTGGGGTTTGGGGGTTTTAGGGTTTGGGGTTTAGGGTTTGGGGGTGTCGAGGTTTAGGGTTTAGGGTTCGGGGTTTAGGGGTTGAAGGGATATTGTTGTTGCAACGTGCCGACGTCTGACTTTCCAGTCGTCCTATAGTCAGGGAGGAAGGCCGAGCGACTGCGCAGCTGTGCTTCGACAGGGCATGGTGCCCGGAGCCCTTTGGGTTGAAAAGCCAGTTGCCAGCGCTGGGCCCACCCGCCCTCCCGGAGCTTTGGCAATTTGCAGTGGCATCTCTGGCAACTCTGTGCCAGCAGCAGCAAATCACCAGGATTCTCTAACCACCAGTGCCTTGAGCTGTGAAAACGTCCGCATTGTGAGCTGAGGCAAGGGAGCGAGAGTGCTGCCAACCAACAATTAGGGTTTAGGGTTTGGGGTTTCGGGCTTGGGTAGGAGGGCAGAGGGCGGGCACACCGGAACTTGTGGCGACACAGCAAGAGGGCCGAGATCATGGGCATTTAGGGCTCTGGGTTTAGGATACGGGATTGAGGGTTTGGGGTTTGCTGTTTCGGGCTTCGGGTTTTGCGGCTTAGGGTTTATCGAGTTTAGCGTTGCGGGAGCAATTCGGGTGTTTTTCCGGGATCCCCATGACAGACATGCCTGCTTCTTTCAAAGGATCACCCTGCGCCAGGCCGTGGGTGTGAGCTTGGTTTCCGTCGTCATGGTGGCCGCCGACGTGCTGAGCTACAGCTGCGAGCCTGCTTGGGGTTTAGGGTTTAGGGGGTTTCTCGCCGTAAGGTTAACAAGCAGAAATTACTGAAGCCTATCTCACAAAAGGGATATTTCCTTCAACAGTTTGTAATATCGGTGCCAGGCAATTTGCTCCCATTAGCCGTCGGGTTTCAGCGTTTCGGGTTTGCATGGAACCCTACAGCCTTCAACCCTCATATATAGGCTTTGATGATAGGGTTCTTATACCATGATAACGGTTTCTGGAAGGGTCGCATCAGGGTTCTACCAACGTTTCGGAAGCAGGCCACATACCGATCAGGTGTGTAGCTGCAAGCAGGAACAGCAAGTAGACATGTCCAACAGCAATCAAGCAAAGCCGCTAGGCCTTTCATTCCACAAGAAGCTGGTCTGGTTTCTACATGGGTAGTTGTCAAAATTAGGGTCCCTTTTGGGGTACCTTAAATAATAGGTGCCGTATTACATTAGGGACCCAAAAAGGGACCATAATTTTGACTACCACCACATTCTAGGATGCTAAGAATGTTGCCTGGGGGCGCTGACCATGCAAACTCTGGCCCGCACACCCGAAATAATATTTGCAAGACTCCCGAGTTGTCGTGGAGCCATCTTACCAATTCAAAACCTACGTGCTGCAACCTCGAGCCCGACACCCGCATGCCAGAGCCGCAAACACCAAGACCCGGGGGTGCGGCGTGGGGGAATTTTGCAGGGAAACTGTCAAAGCTCAAAACGGCTCGCCGTGCTAGAACCGCTCCGAGCTGTACGAAGACGCAGTAGGCGCAACGCCAGTGTCACGCTTAGGAACAGGTTTCGGAGAGTGTCTGGAACTACAGCCCTGTGGAACCCGGAGCCCTAAACCCTCACCCTGCTAACGGATTCTGCGGCTCTTCGCCTGAGCTATCAGAGACTCCAGGAAACTGATGGATCTGTGGTTTGGGCTTTTGCATTAAGGGGGTTGTAGAGTCTCTGAGGCTCTGTCACACTGCTTTTCCACGACGACAGTGAAGACGAGTTGCCGCTGACAGCCGGAAGCGGATGGTCCAGGTTTGTGACTCGGACGGCATGGGCTAAACCCTACTCACTACTCCCTAAGCTCCAAACCCCTAAAGCCTGAAACCTTAAACCCCAAACGCTAAAGCCGGTTCTGCTAGAAGGGTTGTATACGGGTGCTTAACTAATTTATTTAAGGGTTCGATAAGGCTTTCGGGTTAAGGGCATTAGGGTTCAGCCTATCGGTTCGTGCAAAGATTAGGATGAGAGGTTTGAACCTTGGAATTTCGGGACCGGGATTTGGGATTTGGGGGTTGGGGGTTTGGTCTTTGATGTTTAGCCAAGACCCCGTAACTTCACGGGGTGGCCTTGGCTTTAGGGTTTGGGACTCTGTGGAGGGCTCCGGGTTTCAGCTCCGAAGGGGGTTTTGAGGGTTTGGGGGTGTTAGGGTTTGGCTTTAGGGTTTAGGGTTTGGGGTTTGGGGTTTGGGTTTAGGGTTTGGGGTTTGGGGTTTGGGTTTGGGGTTTGGGGTTTGATCTTAGGGTTTAGGGTTTAGGGAGGATGTGTGGGTGTGGGGGCATATACGCTAAGTTGTAGGATGCTCTAAGCCTGAATCCTAAACCGCCTTAGACTTGGAAAGGGTGCCCCCCTAGGCCCCCTGGTTTTCGACACTTCATGCTCTTGCCCAGCTTCGTAGGTCTCCTAGCCCTTTTGCTCAGATCCTGTTCGACAGGGCTACTGCTCAAAACCGCTGAACCCTGAAACCTGCTTTATAATATGGGTAGTTGTCAAAATTATGGTTCCTTTTTGGGTACGCTAAATAATAGGTGCCGAACTATATTAGGGACCCAAACGGGACCATAATTTGGACAACCACCCATATACATCCTTAAGCTGCGCTGAAAAAACTTCACGTTGTCGCTCCGTAAGATGCTGTAGTGCAGGCGCAGCCGAATCCTGAAACCCCAAGCCCGAAACGACATGTACTATGTATATATATATATATATATATACACAGCATATACCATATACGCTAGATACAAGAGATGTACTAGACATGCTGGGTATACTAGATCTGCTATGTACATGCACTTGCCTCCGAACCGGAGCCTCCAAGATGCATCTTCGGAAGCCCCAAATTCCCAGACTTGTTGCATAAGGGTCATGAAACTGCTATTCACTTTGTACATGGCTTCAAGGAATTGGTCATTGGTCAGGTCCGTCCAGTTCGCAAACCACTCGTCGGCCTCTTCCTGTGAAACCGGCCCCGGCAGCAGGCCAATTGAGGGAACTACTTTGCGGCCGATGTGGTGGCACAAAAGGCTTGCGAATAAATAATCACCCCTTGGCCCGATGCCATTTCGCAAGCCTTTTTTGACATCACATCGGCCGCAACATTGCATCCCCTTTCGTGACAACGGCACAATGGCTTTGCTCGCTACCCGCTGCAGTAAACAAACTGCTCTGACAGGCCTCGCGCAAGTCTGGGTTCTGAGGGGTGAGCACTTCTGCTGACTCTGCCTCCGAGGAATTAATTCTCTTTGCACACCTCGCTAAAATCCTTAAATGGGAGTTTCCGAAAATGAGGGATTCTAATAGATTACCCTAAATAGTAGGGTCCTTATTATAGGAAATCCTCATTATAGGAACCCAAAATAAGGTACCCCTAATTTTCGGAAGCTCCAAATAGAGCCGACCTTAAGCTTAAGCCATGGCTTCAAGCTCCGAAGCTCGAACTCCGGAGGCGCAGAAGCCATACAGCCTAAACACCCTAAACCCTAAACCCTAAACCCTAAATCCTAGGCATCTCGGCTGCCAGGTGCACGTTGCACGCCGCCCTCTTTTGCAGTTTTCACCCCGGTCCTTTTGACCACACCTCGCAAGCCATGGCTGATCAGTACGAACGCAGCCGTGCTG
>BGNK01005022.1:1618-44575 GCA_003297005.1 Symbiodinium sp. clade A Y106 | reverse complement strand
TAGCGGCCTTAGCGTGTCATCCTTGCACGGCGGGGCCATGCTATGCTTCTTGGCTTGTGCGTGTCATCTTTGTGCAGGGGCTTTATATGCAAGGCCCTTGCCTCGCATAGGGTTTAGGGGTCCTTCCTGGTAACAGAGAGAGGTTTAGGGTTAAGGTTTAGGGTTTAGGGGTCCTTCCTGGTAACAGAGAGGGGTTTAGGGTTAAGGTTTAGGGTTTAGGGGTCCTTCCTGGTAACAGAGAGGGGTTTAGGGTTAAGGGGTTAGGGGGTTTGGGTTTAGGGGCTAGGGGACCCTCGCCACTTAGGGGGCTGAAGAGCATGGTGTCATAAAACAAACATTCGGCACCCTAAGGCTTAAGACCCTACGGAAGACATAGTGTGTTACAAGGTAATAAGGGGTCTGAAGAGCTACAATATGGCTTCATAACGGTTATTTGATATTTGTTTATAGAGTTTTCGTTCACGCGCGCTAAGAACTGGAGTAGGACTTTGGGGCATGGTGTACTAAACATATAATTAGGTACCCTAAGACCCTAAAAAAGATGGTGTTCCGAATCTTGGCTGTCGGGTTCATCGGAGTTCATAAGCCCCCAAAAGGCTTTGAACCTTCAGTTATCACGCTGTTATGCTCTCCACAATGCTCAACGTACATTGGGCCCACTCCCCAAACCAAAAATCCTTCGTGGCCACTTGCGCCGCAAGTCCGCTGAAGCCCTGCCTGAAGTGCAGAGCGGAGCAGTTATGAAAGTAGGCTTCGCGGTATGCGGGGTTGTGCGTTTTGTTCGCATCAGGCGGGAAGCGGCCCCTGCTTCACCACGAAAGCTTCCCTCCAATTTCGTCTTCGGGCAAGGTTCGCTTCGCATCAGGATGCGAAATGGGCAACTCTGTTTCGAATTCAGCATCTCTCCCCCCGCTGCTAAATGCCCAAAATTTCCCGGGCTTCACAGTACACACATGTGCACAGCTGCTCCGAACTTCCTCTCCAGCCGGCTGACAGCACCTGTGCGTTTGCCGCAGCCCGGAAAAAGCACGAATATGCTGATTACCCAAGCTGCAAACTGCCATTGACCATCTTCCCACCAAGCATACCCCGGAGGCGTTTCCTAGGCCGTACACATGGACAAGTCCGTTTCTGAAAAGTGTTTTTGGTTCAGCTCAAGGCCTATTGTTCACGGTCTGTGTCGTTCATCTTGCCGTTGGCGAGGTCCAGAATCGCACAGACGCATGCAGCCAACACTAATGCGTTAAATAACCCAGCTTTAGATCCGCTGGGTACTCTAAAATTCTGAGTCCAGAAACAATACTTGCATAGTATATCTTGGTTTTACATTGCAAATTTCTGAATGTCACATCATACCTTGTGGATTTACATATACACATGCACATCGATCGGACATTTGGGCGGAGTCCCAAAACCGAAGCAAGGCTTCCCAGATATTTCCTGCAACGAACATGCATTTCAGCTGCAGGAGGCAATGGATCAGACTTGGGTTTAGGGTTTGAGTTTAGGTGTAAACAGATACTACATACCCGAAACTCGAAAATCCTCCATCATCAAGGTGACTAAGGAACCCAAACGGGTTTGAACTATTTGTTTATGGATTGCCGGCTCCAGTTGTACAGTTGCCACAAGCTCAGCCGGAAGATCAAACTTGACGGCTCCTTGCAATTTTCGGATCAAACTCACGGGATCAGAATTGGCAGTTTCAGATGATAAGGCGAAAAACAGATATGTATATATATATATATGATATATGTGTATATATATATATATATGCATGCATACACATTACCATATACATACATATACATGTGCAGTAACCACAGAGAGAGAGAGTTTTCTCACTACAAGACTCTCAACCAGGCGCACCCAAATGTCCGAAGCAATCAAAGGTGGCTGGCCGGGTGTTGGTGGCGATTTCGAACGGCGGCTTGGTTTAGGGTTTAGGGCTTCTGCCCACGCGCCCAGCTGGTTTAGGATTTGGTTCAGGGCTGTCTAGATTTCAGCAGGGTTTGGCGTCAGGGCCGAGGGCGCTTCGAATCTTCTCGATGTGGAACCCTGAACTCTGAAGACTGTAAAGACCCATGGCCCAAGGCTCTTCTTGATGGAACGCAGATGCACAGCCGCAAAGGCACGTGCCGCTAGGTCCTGCCTGGCTTCGGAGGTTTGCTTAAAAAAAACTGGGGCTTCCCGGCTTTCGGCGTCACTTCGGGCTGTGTAAGTGGCTTCAAGATTCTACGATGTGTCGGAAAGCGGCGAGGGGGGATCCAAAAAGCTGAAATTGAGCCCAAAGAAGGTGCTCGCTCATATAGCATATGTTTCGGTGTGCTTCTGTCAGGCTAGGGCTGACTACTGCGGATACTTCATATCTCCAGAACAGACATGTAAAGTTCCGTCAGGATCCGAGTCACACGGGCTGGACTCCGGCCAGGGTGATGAAGGCCAGCACTGGAAGAAGCGCCGCGTCTGGCAAACTTCGGCCCGCTGCCGCGAAAGCAGCCCGCACTCCCCCAGCCAGCACCGCACCGGACAGGCAACTTCCTAAGGAGTTTAGTTTAAGTTACCATAATTGGGATCTATAATAGATTCTAAGATTTCTGTATTTTGGCAACTTAAATTAGACCTTAACAAGAGCCCAGCTTCGAAGAAGCTCACGGAGCAGCTGTCCGCCGGCACCTCTAGTTTCGCCTTCGGGGATGGGCGAAGGCTCCATGGCCCGCCACAGGAAGCGGTAAGTTGGAAATGCCGAGAGCGCAGCGAGCAGCAGAAACGCCTTGTGGGAGATTAAAATTCCCGTGAGCTCCATCATCCAGCCTCCTAGGGCAGCAGGCCGCCCCATCCAGGGACCCATGATCTTTGTGGCCCCCGTCCCTGTAATGAATGCAGCATTGCGAGGGATGAAAGGCAGAAAATATCGTGCTTGCGCCGGCAGCGCTTGCACCACCAGGCAAGCCGCAAAGAACGCCTGCGAAGCTGTCGCTGCATACCTGAAGCGCAACACTTGGTTCCTTGAAGATCAGAAAGACCTTTACGAGGCGGAACTGCCAATTAGAACGATTTTGTTGCCGTCAATCCCCCTCCGCTCCAGCGAGTGGCCTCAGCAGATCACCGGCCGCCAAGGTCACAGCCGAAAGCCGAGTCCTTGGCATCGTCGCGAAGTGATCATTGCTCCCCAGGCTTTCTCTCTGCCACAGCATTTGTTTTTTGAGGGCTTCGTGAAAGTCGCACATGCGAACGTTTCATGGGGCCAAAAACAAACTTGGAGCTGGAGCACCTTGGGAGACCACGGTATGGCCGTCACTGTCACGCGGTTCGGTGTACATACACAAAAACATACAGTACATAAACAAATATCAATAAAGAATTTTATACATGTATATATCGTATATATATACATGTATATTTATATATATGTATGTGTATGTATACATACATATACACACATCATCTACAAATATGACAAATTCAACTCCAATGTTTAGGGAGCTTTGTAGGGCCCTTATCACTCCCACACGATGGCGCCGTCAACTGTTGTACCGAAGCCGCGGGTGTCAAACTTGCAGCGCTTGGTTCGTTTCTGCCGGTCCGACAACTTTCGAACCTGACTTTCTGCCAGAACACATATAGCTTCCCTTCTTCGCATGCTGGTATTTGTAGCTGGCCTTTCTTCTATACTGCAGCAAAAGCCTTCCATTTCAAACTGCATGCCATTCTGGCACATTCCAACCCTGCAACCACCCGAGGGGACTCCAGGACCTCGGATTCCAACCGTAGCCTTGAAGAAAGCAAAGGGCCCCGCAAGACCGCCGTACATCCGAAACTTTACCGTTGAAGTTACGTCTGGTCAAACTATGTCAAACTTAAAACCCTTTTGAACCAGGTAACCAGGAACTTGTAGTCTTGCCAAAGCCTAAACTCTACTCTAACCCCCCAAAGCCCACAGCCCTTTTATCATACCCAAGTCAATCGCAAGACTCATGTAGGGACCTTACACTTAGAGTAGGGCTTTGGGCTCGTTATGGTATGATCTTAACGAGGAACCCTAATGAATAATTCTGGTAATTATTTCGGCTTCTATACTATTCTGCAGCTCAAGCTCTGCCCTTGGGATGCAAATCGCAGGGCCTGGGCAAATTTGGGTTAGGGTGTGGGGTTTGGGCTCTAGTAGCTAGTAAGCTCGGGCAATCAATCCAGGCGAGACGAGGCTGAGCCAAGTCGGAAGGCCGTTGGAAGGGAAGCAACAGCCACGTTTCCCTAAACTTTAACCAAAGACTTTGAAGCTATTGTGGGTGACAGTCAAGGCCACCCAGCACAAATGACCTGGCAGGCTAGTTAGAGTCGGCTCTGAGCGGGCTCCGAGGCTCATACTCAAGCATGCCTGGACTACGCGATGCACACACGTACGAAAAAGCACCGTGGTTCGCACCTGATACTACCGGGATGACATGTGCGACAGCCTCACCGATTCAGTTGAGACTGCTGCAAAGAACCCTAACACAACCCGGAACAATCTGAAATCGCAGCCGTTGCTGTGCAAAGTCCATTGCTCCTGCCTGAAATGTTTCAGCAACAACACCCCTACATGCATATCAATTCAACTAACTTGCATCTCCAAACCTCTTAAGTCCACACAGTGCTGCCGGGAATGCTAAAGGCCGCAAAGGGCGGACGACTCGCTCGGCAAGGTGGCTTGGCGAAAGAAACCTCGCAAGAGCAACAGCAGCCGCACAAGCCCAAGCTGGGCGTACAACAGGATGAATTATCTGCTCCTGCTGCACAGACATACTTGTGAAATAGTCTTGTTGTTCGAGCCAGGTCGCCACAAGATAGAGCACGCAGTGAAGACGGCGAACAGTAGCTCGTGGCCCTTACTTCTGAAGCAAAGAACCTGGCAAGTGACAGTGACAGTCAATTCGGCACCTCCACGATGCGCCGTGACGACGTGCAGGTGCACACACTACAGACCTTCAGCGCCATGACTTGCCCATTGTCATTGCTCATCTTGGCAGCCAAAACTGCTCGCTCGCAACCTCCAAACGCAAGGCCTCGAGAAATCTGTAGTGCCAACTCTATGGAAGCCTAAGCATAAGGCTTGGCAAGCTAAGAATCTGCTGAAGGAACTCCACTCACGAGCCTCTTGCACAAGCGGCGTGTAACCCACGCGAAGAAGAGCCGCGGAGCCGAAGATCAGCCCGAGAACCCTTGGTCTGATGTGCATTTCAGGCTTCAAAAAGCTAGAGCAAAGGATTACACTGAACCCTGAGTATAGTTAGTTCGACATGCGCTGCATTTGGCTTCTTAAAGTTATATAAGAGGTGCCTAAAAAAATCAGGGAATGTTAGGGCCTCTAGATTCTATGCCGGGATCCTCTTTTCTGAGACTCCCATCTCTCTTTGGGTTGGTTGGCCTACGGGTATCACTGTTCTCAGCGCAGTTATCGATGAATGGCGGTGATGACCTTGATGGGCATGGGTGACTGCGGTGTTGCCGGTGTTTCCGTGTTCCCGTTTGGGTCCCAACGGCTTGAGGTGTCTTTGAGAAAACTCGAGGGGTGGGTGGGGCGACTAGCCTGTAGGGTTTGATTTCCAGCCGGAATCGGCGACGACACGAGTCTTGTCGAAGCGATCGAAAGTCGTCTTCTTGCCCGCGGTTTTTCTGGAAAAAATGTTTCAGCTAGGATCTGCAGTTCTTTCTCGCAATGATGGTGATCGAAAGGCTGCATGTGGGGATTCGACACTTGGAGAACTTGCGGTAATTAGAATTTACCACCCAAGCTGTAACTCTCCACGACGTGTGCCTCCGAGGCGCAGGATAGCAGGTGTCACGCTGGAGCTCAGCGTCGTCTGCTGTGTGCCCGAGTGCTGGCGGATTTTGGCAACACGCTGGCCTGAAAAGTCACGGCACGGCGAGTGCAGACAGGCTCAAGCAGATTAACTGCACACTAAGTGGTGCAATGCAACCACACCCATCCGATTTCTAACAAGAGAGCTACATCTGGGCGTGTTTCCACCTCCAAACTGCTAAATATAGGGCAGGAATGTAAGGGCCCAAGAAGGCAACTATAGCAACCTACACTTAAGCCATGTACATATGAAGTTGCAGAGTGCAGCATGGCCTAATCCCTACAACGTGAAAACCCCCCTGGATGCGGTTACCCCTGGCTCAGCCCTGTGCTGCCATGTCCCACATCGTATCGAAAATCCCAATCCCGAAGCCTCCAACATTCCGGCGAGTCTATGTCTCTCCGAGGCCCTACGGCTTCTCCGAGCACCAATCCTTCCAAGCAGTCCCGAACTAATACCTATAGCATATTATGACAAAGTAGAAAATGCAGAACCCGACCACATCGGCGAATCCTGCAAAAACTCAGGCGGCCTTGGCTTTGAAGGCCCCACGGCTTCGCAGCGGGCGTGGCCTCACAGCAGCGAACGATGGAAACATTGGTATAAAGTTTAAAGCTGCCATGAGAAGTCAGGCACTTTGCTGCTCTGGATGATTGTCGGTTTGTTGGGAATGGTATGGGGCTGTATGCGGTGCCGAATAGGCACACCTGTGAAGTTTATAGAGGTACTTACCATCATCCGCGCAGGCCCTAATCAGCCACGTCCCCTTTTGCAAGATCATGCAGCATCATAGAAGACGAAAGAGAAAAACCAAGCACTTGCGTATACAATCTGCATGTCGCCGATGATATGACGAATAGAAACCGAACTCATATTGAAGCCGTTCGACTATTCATAGCATCATCTCGGGCAGAATGTCCTGTTGTGAAGCGATGGCTCGTGGCACCACGAAGGCCGCAGAGTGCCCGAGCCGAAGCAGTGGCACAGCTGCGAGCCTCATCTTCTCTTTTCACATTTCTGTCGAGAAATCTTTTAACTCCTGAGCCCTAAGCACGAGGCTCGGGGTTTGCTAAGTGGCGGGGCAGCGTACTACACATCATTGTGGGCAGAGGCTGGCGGAGGGTGTAACTTGGCAGTTCGCAAACCACATCTAGGGGCTGGCCCCAAGAAGCACACAGCGGACAGACGCGAGTTTCGGATTTTTTGCCACAAACGTGGAGGGATGTGTATGGTTTGGTACGTCTTGAAGACATGCAAAATGGAACGATCGGAGTCCATGCTGACGCTGGGATTTGGGGCATACACGCCAGTACGCACTCAGACACAAACCAAATATACATGCGCACACACACACACAGAGCTTGCTAATCTCATGTAGCACTTAAGAGAGGCTCCGCCCCGTGGACGATGTGGCCGCGTAAAGAAGCAAGCGACACGAGATAGTGTGGGATGTGCTTCAAGTCCTGGAAGCCCCAAGTAAGTTTTCACCAAGTAGCAGGAGAGCAGCGGCAGCGGCGCGTCGCAACACCATGGCTGCAGCCATCCACTTAATGCCGTACAACACTTCGTCGTGGTACACTCCATACCTGTACAATATTGTACACCTCCAAACCAGGAAACTGACCTAGGTCGTCCCCAAGTACACAATCCTTCATGGCGACCAAAATATGTCTGCCTGTTCCGCGTGCTGGGGTTAGCTGCTCTCTAGCCGTCTACCGGATCGTGAATTCGGTCTCTGTGAAATCCCCAGGTCGCCGATGATGGCTTGCGTGCTCAGGATATTATGTGATGAGTATGGCAACGAAAGAATCCGTAAGTATGTTGGCGGGCCGAACCGCAACTGCCGAGAGCTCCCGCCTGAAACAAACGATTCAAGATGAAATGGACTTGTCTTACTCGATCCCTGAAGAATTTCTCCGCTCGCCGACAAACTCCACGAGGTAAGATGTAAGAAATCCCTCGAGCTGGGAAGGTCCGAGCGACTTTGTGAAACCGAAAGACCCATGTGGACGGCCCATGCCATGTAAGCCCCGCCAACAGCATCTTTTGCACCGCAGGTTCCGCCTCCTGGGAGCTATGCAGTTGAAGCGGCACTCCGACGTGCCAGGGGACCTGGGATTCGCCCGAGAGCTTGCATCACAAACCTATGAGCAAAAACCGTGGAAATCCTAAGCCATGGAGCACTGACGCCGGAAAAATACCCTAGAACCCTGAAATAAAACCTTATTGGAACTCCAAAATGCCATAAGAAACTTAGAGCCCTTTCAGAACCTAAGATCCTAAACCCCGGGCCTCAGCTGCCTCGGATGCCCACACGGCCGCGCTCCCAGCCAACTCCTCAGAGTCCCTGAGGCCCCGAGGCCGCAGCTCCTCCAAGGGATTTTGAGGGTTTAGGGCTTATAGGTTTTGTGTTTCAGCACTCACAATTGGGACAAGCATGTCTGTGGAATGGAAACCTCCTTTTCTATCCTGAAAGCAACCTTGACCCCTCACATCCTGCAAAAGTTTCAGCGCCGTGCCGCTGGCGTAGCCGAGGCCGCAGGCACGAAGCTCAGCACAGCAGAACCATGGAATTGCATCGGGAGCCAAACCGGAGGTTTCATTTAGTAGTTGCCATACATAGAGGGGGATAGTCGATGGCACGGACGGCATATAGCCGACGTTGAGCGCAGCGGCCGAACAACTGCTTGCCTGCCGCACATCGTGTGATGATAACTTGTGCCGTACTCCGCGCTACACCGGCAACTCCAAGTCAGTTGTGGGACATTCAGCCGTATTAAGCCCATACATTCGAGAGTCAGCTGGGCGGTGTTCGAAAATGAGATAGTCCGGCTGGCGAATCTGTGTGCAGCTGTTCTCCAGTTGCAGTTCCTAGTACGGGGGACCAAGCTATGATAGGTGTCCTGATGCACCAGTGCACCAGTAATTAGCAGAATCAGTATCACTACTGTCACTACTGTTCTTGCAGCCAGGCTTCTTGAGAATAGCAGCAACAAAACGAACGACGCCGACGGCAACGACGACAATGACAATGACAACTTTGCAGATTTATTCATAAGCCCACAACCCTAAAAACTTAGATCGTCGGGTTGGGTCTTCGACTGAGTCGACTGCTGCGCTGCGGTAGGCTGCCAAGTGTGTCTGCGCTCGTTGGCGAAGCCTAGAGCTCTCAAGGATTTCGGCTTTCCGGGATATGATTAGGAGCTCTCAAGGAACCTTCGAAGTTTAGATCTTTCCTTGTTCACACCCAAGTCCGAGCAATTGCGCGCCCAAAAAGCGCATACGTGGATGTAACTTATCTCTGCTACACTCACAGTGACGCCGAAAAGCTGCATGCATTTATGATGCGTGGTCGTTGCTTCTTGAAGTTGGCGAAGCTCATGGATGATGGCTCCATGCATAAATAATTCATGGTAATCTCGTTACAGAAGTATGTGCATGCGACAGTTTTGCCTAGGCATTAATTGTGGTGTTTTGAAAGCCGCTTCATGATTGCCAACTCTGAGCGTAGACTAAGTAGAGGTGCTGAATTCCACTTCTGATTGGAATCTCTGAAAGTTGTGTTAGTAATCCACAGAGCAGCCGGAACTGCATCCGAAAAAGCCCTCGAGGACACGCCCTGGACCCAACCCGGCTAGGACAAACACCAGGAAATAGCGAGCAGGAATGCAAACAAACAACACCAAGCGCCGGGAAGGCCCGGAGCAGCAAACAGGCTTTCGAAGCTGTGTATTGCTAGTCACTAGTCTGCTACAGCAGGCTTGTTTTTGCTTTGCGGCTCAAACGTGTGCGTTTACTTTTCTTGCTTCGCCCTTGATCAAGCCCAGATGCATGAGCTGAAGCATCCCGACGCAATGCCTCCAGGTTTCCAGCCGTTGAAGCCTGAATTCTGGCTTGTAGGCTTGCCGGCTTACCGCTTGTCTGGAGATAACAAAGAAGCCTGGAAACGCACGCCACTTGAATTTGAGGCACTGTCCCAAACTCATAATTACTCCCAAACAGCGACCCAGAACCTGCAAGAAGCATACTGGTCAGCGAGGACATTCCGGACTCAAGCATTCCAAGCCCTAGGGCGTTCAAAGACTCTACTCCAAGGATCACAGGACTTACCTGTTCGGTTATGTGTCATCGACAAGATAATGCTAAATCGAGTGCTGACTCTACCTGCAACCTCCTCACTAAATCCAGGAATCCTGGAAGCAGGACCCTAAATCCTGGCGGCAACTTTGCTGGGACGTCCAAGTGTCAACCACCCGGCCCCAACTGAAGCTTCTTGTTGTTGCTGCTCTTTTGGACTGTGTGAGGGTTTAGGGCTTTTATAGGGTTTCGGTTTTGGGGGTTTAGGGATATCAAATGGCCCATTTGCGGTGCTGGCAGTGCAAAGCCCACTGCACTGTTGTTTGCTGGGGAGCTCTGCCATCGCACCAAAGAAAGCGACGGTATCGCTCGAGGGCCGACACATCAACCTCAGAGTGTGTGGGTACAGGGTTTGCGGCCTTTTGATCTGGGTCTAAGTTGCCTGCCCACCGTTAAGACTTGAGGGACATGGCTTGACTACCGCTTAAAGGGCTCTCGGAACATCTCGCTATGGCCTCCAGCAGCTCCCAGGAACCCCAAAAAAGGGTATTACGGGGTCGAAGGCGCCGGCGAACAATCTGTAGAACCTGTGTCGTCCCATCCTGTAGCTTTGCTCCTGGTCCCTGCTAACTATAAATTTAATTACAACTATTTCATAGCATGTCATGTGACATGCTCGCTTGGAAAACACCGAAATACGTACCCTTACCCCTTGATCCCAACATCCCCGCGAACTTTCCAATGAATAGTACCTCTATCCTGCAACCTCTACATTCACCTCAATCCCTACATCCATAGATCCCCGGACCCTTCAAACCCACACACCTATATCTCTACCTCACCCTAGACCCCTAACCCCTAGTGTTATCCCCGGCCCAGTCGCCAGTCCAGGGACTGCTGCCAAGACCGAGCCGTGGCAGCCGCAGACACCAAAGCATTGTGGGCACTGCCATGAAGGGACTTCCTTGGAGGATTGTTCCAAAACAGCTCCAATGTCCCCGAAGTAACAAGAATTCCTTAATTCAATTATATGTGGGCTTTCATGGTTAGCCGTTAGGGGCTTCTTTGCTTTCCACATGGCTAGAAGGATTAAGGGTCAAGGGGGTTTGGGTCAAGGGGGCTGCCACCGGCATCATTGGTTGATTCAGGTTTGGGATTGCCTACCCTAAATGCTCAACCAATGTATTGTGTGCCCAGTGAGCCCAAGACCGTGGAAATGCAGCCAGACTCAAGACTTCCTTCAAGTGAATGGAAGCATCCCGTCGCAAAGACTCTTCGCGTATCTATGTAAAAATGGAGAAACCCCCACACCCGCCTGTCTGTCCAATAAGGGCTATTAGGTTTCAGAGACTTGGGTGTCTTTTAGTTGGTAGGGGTCCTCCATTTCATGATCTTACGACATTGTTTACGGGTCTATATGTGGGGTATTGAAACCCCCAAAACCCTGAATCTTGAACCCCCCTAGAACTTTCAGAACAACTCTTACAATCCCCTTTTCAAAAAACTACAACAATAAGACGCTTATTGGGTTTAGGGTTTAGGGATAAACTTCTAAGTCTCTGCAGCACTGCCAACGAAAGCAGTCGCTTCCAGGCGCCGGCAGTCGCGGCGATGGCGGAGGCGGCAGCAGAGGGTCCCGGATCCTTGTGAAAATCTGTTGGCAGTTTGTTCAATTTTGTCCTTACGCACTTCTAACTGTTGAGAAAATCGAATTGCGGGTTAGTTGTGCCCTTTTCTGCAGCTGGCTTGCCACGTCACGCCAGGACAGCTTTAATGGTACCCTAAACCCTAAACCCCAACTGTTGAGAGACTGGTGCCAAAGGGCTCGCGGAGATTCACGTTTCTTCGAGGAATGTGTCGTTGTCGGCATGGAAGGGGGCTGGATCGGGGTCAAGCAGTATGTGGGAGTTTCCGACAATAGGGAACCCTAATATAGTACTCTAGATAGTAGGATCCTGATTATAATTCCCATGCGGAAGCTCTGATGCCCGCCTACAGATCTGCTCCATGCTGCACCTGAGCGAATCAAAGTGCCCTGCTAGACTGCCCAACAGCCCGTGCATAGCGACTGCCCGATGCAGGGTACGATCGACATGAATCAAAGCACATAGCCAGAACCAGAAACCTGAGTTTGTAACCTCGTGCTATAGCCCTACGGCCGGAACACTGAACTCTTTGCCAGCCAGGATCGATGCCACGAGCCTGGGTGTAAACCAGGAGTTGACAGGTGTATTCCCAGAGGCCGCAGTCTCCGGCAGCTGAGGTCAGCTTCGCAAATCCTGATTTCTCCGTCTTGAAAGGCGGCTAAATGCCACTGCACGACTGCATGCCACTGTACGACCTACCTACGACATGGGTATGAGAGCTATGTCCCACCGCTGCACGTATAGCGAACACAAGGTGCAGGTACAAACCACAAAACCCATGCTCCGGAAACAGGCAGATGTGACTCTTGCGGACATTGTGGCATCTGTGCCCCGACGGCAGATAGCCTAGCATGGGGTTTGGGGCAAGGCATGCAAGCCATGATTCGAGGCGAATCTGCTCGTATGCATCGCATCATCATGCTTCCCAGGAGGCTCCGTGTTTTGGACCACCAGGAGGCACGGCTGGTATCTCGGATAGCAGCGTCCAGGAGATTCGCGTCACACATACCCTTGTCCACCGCTTGCTGGACCAGAAAGCATGCCGACTCCCACTCCTGTGCTGTTGAAGATGACCCTGCAGCAGAGGAGAAGGTCGCCGAGTCCTGCTGTTGGGAGAACTGGCGGAACACCTCCAACAAGCAAGAAGCTATCCTCCATGCGCCTTTCCCGGTGCAGCCGCCCAAAGCAGCGTTGATCACCACTGCATTGGGGCCTTGCTGGCACATTCCGCCTGAGTCCAGTGCGAGAAGGCAAACCTCCCACGCGTGCTCGCATGCATAGGCAGTCGTGGTAATGCCTGTCGAGATGAGATCCATCTCTGCCAGCCCCAGGCGCATCGAAGAAGCTATGGCCAGTGCCTGCCGCCAGTCGCCTGGAACCAGCTGAGACATCATGGCGCTGTTGTAAGTGATAGTGCTTGGTTGTAGCCCTTCTGCCAGGATATCGTTGAACAGTGTGGTGCTGACTTGCCACTTCACTGCACGAATCGCCGAGTTCAGGGCGGTGTTGTAAGAAATTATGTTTGGCTGCAGCTGATGGCAGCGTGATTCTTGCAAGCAGCGCATCGCCTGGGACCAGAACGTCTTCTTGTTGCTACAGCTGACCACCGTCCCGAAGGATGCGACGTCTGCGACGAGTCTGACCACTCGAAGTGCTCCGAGGGCGCTGAGTGCCTGTGACCATCGAGTGGCCCTCTCACATGCGGAGATGACAGCATTGTGGAGCAGAGTGTCCGTTCGCACAGCCAGGAGCTGCAACTCTCTGATTTTGGCCAGACTTGCCTCCCAAGCACGCTGCCGACCCAGCTCTCGGATGGCGGCCGTGGCGGCTGCACATGCTTCTTGCGATTCGTCGGGTCTCGGCAGAGTCTTCGTTCCATGGCGACGAATTCTCTCATTAGGTGCCACGGCCACTGGTTGCATAAGGAAATCCTACGAGCTAGAATGGCGGCGCGGACGAGCAGCCGTCATCTCAGTCACGGACGTTATCATTATTCATTACAGCAATGACATGCCGATGACTGCAGCATCTTTCCCAGTGGTAGCATTGATCGGTAGTCACTGCAACACTCGAGGCTATGCCTCTGCAGCAGGTACCGCTCCCTTCCAGCCATAGGCTGCTGGCACAGTCTGAACGTGTGGCCACCCGGTGGCTCTCTGGGAAGGGCACCTACCACATAATGTGAGACTGTCAGCCCAATTTCAGCGAGCGAAACTTGAGCTCGACTATTAAACAGAGCTACAAACCCAGGCTGTCGGGGAGAAGCCCTCACCTGCAGGGCTGGGCCAACACACGCGTCCTTGTCGAGGACAAGCACAGGACACAATCACAACCGGGATGCAGTGATGCAAAGGATGTGATTTATGGCGGCGTGCTCGAAGCTGCTAGAAGCAGTATGTTGAGACAAAGAATTGTACATGTCTTACTTCCACGGCATTTCTGCTTCCACCACCTCGGCTATATTCGCCCACAACCCACGGCGTTTCTGCTTCCATCACCTCGGCTATATTCGCCCACAACCACGATGCACGCAAAAATGCAGGCCCCGCGACCACAACAACATCACAAAGAAACATCATCACCATTATCATTCTCATCACCAACAGCATCAACATCATGAACACCATCCTCCTCGCACGGTCTCAACCTTGATCCTTCCGCCACCTTCCTGAAGTAATCAACCTACTCCGCCCGTAATTATATATCACACTCCACGCTACTTCAAAGGCCCCAAAGCACTCTCAAGGATACTGTTGGATGTACTCGGGTGTCCGGCTCAGACAACGATGGCCCAGCCTTGTTCCCTCAGCCTGCAGATTTGTTAGGCATTGTCATGACGTTTGATAGCTGCCGTGCGTGCGAAAAGCCTCTAGAAGCCTTCGAGCAGAGGCTGGCATCTGGTGTCCACGTCTTCTAGTTCATGGCTGGGATAGTATGAAAATTTCAATTTCTATTCCTGATATTGGGTTTACTTAAGTACCCACAAAAATGTAAAATGTTACCGAACCATCAGAAAGTCTTACCGAAGAACTACACAAGAACTGGGTTGCTCTTGCTGCCTTTGGACTGCTTAGCATGGGGCCTTCGCGTGATTTAGCAGAAGCCAGGACTGATCATGTTGAAACGATTGCAAGTGTCAGCATGGATGCCAGCTGCCGGAAAAAACCGTTTGTGCACGGCAGTTCAGGTACAGTAACATGAGCTCTGTCACAACGAGCACTTCCTTTAAGTAGGCCTAGGTTGGCTGATGTTCAACTCGCTACTCGGCGACTGGGGAAGCGCTCGTGTGATAGGCCCACTGGAAGTAGTCTGCTGTCACGCTGAATCCTTTGGCAGCGCAGCGGGAGGCCACTTTCCACAGGCATTGTGCGAGCTGTCTGGCAAGGCCTTTCGAGAACGGTTTTGGGCTTATGAGGGTAATTGCGATAATAAGAGCTGGTACAAGGGTAATTACTACAAGCAGATCCTGGAAATCTGGTTTAACGGGGTCCATCATTGGCATGATTCGAATCGCCATGCGCCATACCTACCCTGCTCTTCGCGTCTGTAAGTGTGGCAGTTTTCTCATTCAAGGATGCTATGGAGTCCGGCTATCAGAAACGAGCCGTGTTGCTGACACAAAACCCAAAAACCACAAACCCTAAACCCAGAAAAGCCCTCCCCCCACTTCAATTCAAGAGCGCCTCTTGTCCCTTGTTCTCCTTGCTGCCCTAGACTCAAGCCCTAGACCACTTAGAAGATCAGGGGACTCAGTAAGTAGGGCTTTTTCGCTTAATTGGGGGTACTTATAACTTATTATAACTCTACTTACTAAGTCCTGTGATCCTCTAAGCAAAACAAGGCTGCAAATTCTTTGTATTGCAACTGTAAGGCACCGTGCACTGCACGAAATTGAACCATTGCAGCTGCTAGTCTGGACCGTCAGCCCTGAAAACCTAAGCGACAAACAGTAAACCTAACAGAATGTTTAGCCCCAAACCCCCTCGGAACACTCAATCCTAGACCCCGCCAAAAACCCAAACCCTATGACATGCAAATTCCATGAGCTTCTCGAAGATCGGATGATGTCTGTTGTGAAATGAGGGCCGGGCCAGGCATCGAATCAGAACGTCTCTTCGAGCTGCGGCACATCCTCCTGAAGTTCACCTTATTGCTGCAGAGTTCGGACGGCAAAGGTTGGAGCTTCAGGCCGTCAGGGTTGAGGACTTGGAATTTAGCGGCTTAGGCTTTAGTCTTTCGGGGCTCATTTCAAATCAACTTCAGGATACTCAAGTCGTCGGTGGCATGCATGCTTGGGACTTGAGGCTTGGGTACCTGCCACACCCTACTGGGAAGAACTGGGCTTTTGTATAGACTTGCAAACTTCCGAAGTTCCACTCTTGCTCCGAGCGTCTAAGATCCATCACTTCATCCTCCTTGCGCTTGAGTTTCTTTGGAGGGTTTCGGGGGTTATACACCATCACTGGTGGATCCTGCTCGTGTGCTACTGTAGCTATTACAGCAGTACCACACTTCACTATACACATTTAGTAACAGTCAGAATACCAGTAATCGTAGTAATAGTAAAAGATATTCAATTACATCAAGCATTGGGTCCTCGTCGTCCTCCTCGGCTTCATCGTTGCCATCCGAGCGGCCATCAATCTCCTGTCACGAGCAGCGGCTGGTCGTTTTTTCGTGCTGACCGCCCCTTGTTGCCTGTTGTCCTGGCCCCGCAAAATTGAAGGGTTAACCTTGTGAGTTTGGATAGGACTACATAGATAAACCCCAGAAGGGTAAAGCCTACCTACTGAGTTGCTAAAGTTGTAACTCTCACAACTTTTACTTGCTACTCACGCCATGCTCCAGTCCAATGGCTTCGAACTGGCAAGTGTGGCTGCGGTAGAGAGTGGGGAGTGTGCACGTAAACTCCGGCTCTAACCCTCCGGCCAAGCTTGAAAGAATCACAGACTGCATTGCCTAAGAATTCCATACCGCAATGACTTAAGAATTCCATACCGCAATGGCCTGGAAACTCCGAACTCTACAATGACCCTATAAACCCTAAATGCTGAATTTTGACGCTCACACTCAATGCTAAGTACTGAACTCAGCTCTCCAAGCCCTACTCTACAAAGCGCAACTGAAAGGGTGCCTGCACGTGAGGCTCTACGTCCAGAGTCACTGACTTCTGGACGGAAGCTCTAGAGGCTGGCTCCTGAAAAGTCGTTGCATTGAAGCTTCGACGGCCATCTGGGAGTTTCCGAAAATTAGGGGTACTTTGTTTTGGTGTCCTTATAATAGGGATCCTGCTATTTAGGGTGCTATATTAGGGTCCCCTATTTTCGGAAACTCCCATCTGAGCCTTTAGATCTCTCTAGTAGGGGGATGCTTTGCAGAGGCTCTCCCTGACAATCCCACTGGGGGGCGATGGTCTCACGTAGCTCTATCGCCCAATAGCTTGACTGGTGCCGAAATTTTCCCAGCGTTTCGTGGCGAGCCCCAAGTGCGGGAATCTCACGAAACGCACGAAGAAACGGCAACCGAATCTCTGGCTTCCACCCAGCTGAGGGCAGTCATCGACAATGCATACATGCACAGATACCGCAAATTCCAAGCAGACAGCGCCCACACCTTCGGCCCGCTCCTGCTTCTCCGGTTCATGCGGCCCTCCACCTTGCATTGGCTGCCTTTGTGCGCTGGCCGGGTACAAGCTGGATTTACGGTACTCGGCACGGAGTCAATGATATGTCTTGCTCCGCTCTGTTTCGAAGAGGCCTGGAACAGCACTGGCAATGCTGCACCCTAGAATCCCAGAATTTATCCTAAAAACCAAACCCATAGTAGCTATAGTACCTGTAGGCAAGGCACGTCTCCGAGGGGCTTTCAGCCTCGCCCGAAGCTCCAGCCGACTTCCGCTTCCACTTCCAGGGCTTCGCGTCCGCTTGCCGTTCTTCGCTGGATGCCGGCGTCGGAGTCTGCGGGGGATCCGGCGTGGGAGCTGCGGCAGGTAGGCTGGCTGTAACGGAGCTCTGGCTTTCAGAGGATTTCCTCTGCTGCGGGGGTGTCTCGGCGGGGGTTGCCACCTGCGAGGGCGTCTCAACGGGGGTCGCCGTCTGAGAAGGCGTCTGGGCAGGGGTCGCCATCTGCGAGGGCGTTTCAACAGGGGTCGGCACCGAGGAGGTGTTGCTGGGTGGCGATGCCCGACGTGGAGCAGCAGCTGCTGGTGCTACCACCTCAGCCTCCTCTCCATCCTCCCCTTCGTCCCCCAAATCCCCATAAGATTGCAGGAAGTTCGGGGACACAGGCGATGTCGGTGAGCCCGGATTGGCACGCTGGTATGGAAGGTCACTGCTTGGGGAAGCGCCCGCGCTTTGACCACTGGGCCGCTTTGGGGCCCAGGCCACCTCCGGGATCGGCTCCTGCCTTGGATTGAGGCTTCAGGTTGTTTTGGTTTGGGGTGTCGGGTTTTTTCCCTCCTACCCAACGTTTCGGGTTTTGGGTTTATCCTGCCTTGGATTGAGGCTTAAGTTTTTGTTTCTTTTGTCTTGCTCCTGCATTGCAAGGCACAGCAAGCACTGCACGTCTCTGAGTCGGACTGTGGGGCGAGCGCGAGGCCTCACACTCTACCCCACGTCAGACGGACAACGTCAACAGCCCTCACTCTACAGCAGGCTTTTGTTTTTGGTTTTAAATAGGGTTTGGGTAGGATGCGGTTTGGCTCGATGCATCCCAAACAAGCCCAGGGCCTTCTGAGCACTCCTGCGCTGTCAATATTGGAAGTGTGCGAAGGACATGCCATCTTTGTTTGGATCCTGTTGTCGCCGACAGCCCACAACAATCCCAGGACACTTCATTCGCTTGTTACATCTCATCCACAACCCCCCCCCCCAACCTTGAACCCAATCGTTGAACACGAAACCGGAAGTCAAATCCTTTGCTGCTAGCCCAGGTTCCCTTTCTCCTGCACACGATCTGTGCCCAACAACGACATTTGAAGCCTAAGCCTGTCGCAAGTCAAGCTTGAGTTCAAGCGTGTCTGCGGGCTAGAGGGGCTAGAGTTCTTGAGGAATCGGCTTCAAGTACTGTCCTGGTGAAGTCCGGCGTGCGCCCCAAGTCCTATTAGCTTTGGCAGGGACGACGGAACCTTAACGTTTCTTGCCCCCCTGTTCCCTGATACACCCTGAACTCCTCAGCTACAAATTCTGTCCTGGCGTTGAGCAAACCCTGCCAAAACCCTTTGCTTACTGCAACTGAGCCGCCCGTTGAAGCCGTCGGGGCGCAGCGCCACCGCCTTTACGGTTGTGTTGTTATCAAAGCTTTTCTCTACATCCCACGACCTACGACTTCCAAAATCGCCACTGCCACCACGGTCATCACCGAAGGGCTGCGGGGAACTCAAGAACCAGTCTTGTGTATCAACACTGGGGCAGGACGGTTGTGGACAGCCTTGCAGGCTCATACTCTCAAACTCGGAGTTGGTAAATTCAGCCCCGTCGGCAAGAACCATCCAGTAGGTACCAGGAAAAGGAGGACGTACAACAAACCAAACTATCGCACTCCGGAGCATCGAGGCTTCCGGAGCTGGGGGTCTTGTCTTCCCACATTTTAAACCATGAGCCTCCCAAAACCTAAAGCCCTCACATGCCGACAACATCAACCCTAATTTAATACATATCCCAAAACCCTATAAACCCTAATACTAGTACCACAAAGCCCTTAAGACCTCATATCGTGAAGCCCTGCTGTTCTCGAAGAGCTGCACTCAGGTCGACCAGAGTTGGGAGCTTAATGAGCCATGCGATATCTGCGAGACGTACGCGTCCTGGAGCTAGGGTTGATGACATAATTCCTGCATTACTCATAAGGACCCTTAGGGGGGCAGGGGGGAGGGGGGGCCTCAATGCCTTAATAAGGCCTATTTAAGGAAGTATAGTCCCCTACCCCCCTCCCCCCTACCAACCCAAGGGTCCCCAAGAATTACCCATCATAAGTCTAGGGTGATTAAGGTTATGCAGGATTTATATCATCAACAGTAGGGTTGAGGGCTTAGGGGTTTCGACTCGCAGGCTCGATCGACGCAGGCACGGCTTCATGGGTTTAGGCGTTTAGGGTTTCAGGTTTCGGGTAGAATCGATTTTGGCTTGAGATGTAGGATTTGTGTTCAGAGTTTGAGGCTCAGGATTTTGGAAGACAGGTGTAGGGTTCTGGTGTGCTGGCGCTTGACTTCAGATAGGGCTTGTCACTGCCGGCTTACTAGTTGTGAAGAGTTTACTCGAGGAGGAGTGGATAAGGTTCCACCCCCCCATGTGCGCACGACCAGACGTGTGCACAACGACCAAATCCCCAAAGCCCTGAACCGCCTGAACCCTAAAGGTTCCACCTACTTGTATCTGTGGTGCTTCAAAACTCCTCCCCTTCGTCCTGGAGGATTGAAGGTATGCCCTCCATCTGCATCCAAGAGGTCGAAGATGTTTGTAGCCTCTGCCAGTCCCCAGAGTCTCGCGCTATGTCATGTGAGAAGAAGTAGAGTATCCTCCAAGAAATGCCCGAATGCAGCTTCATGAGCACGGAACCAAACTGTGGCAGCTTGACTTGGGTGTCGTCGAAAACCCAGTAGAGGAGGTACACGGTATGTATACGGGACGGGAGAACAAAGTACACACAGGCATGCAAACACAGATGGATAGGTATTCGTGAAGCTTTCTCTCTGACCATCCTCTCATACCCTCGTCCCTGCCCTGACTTCTAGCAGCTGCTCGCTTCAAATCTAGACTTTAAACATAGAGTTCTCAACCCTCCCTGAACCCCAAAATAGAACCCCAAACACGCTTGAAAGCCTCATAACTCATAGCCGTCATAACCTGTAAAGCCCCCAAATTCACGTGCTTCAGCTCATGTTTGCCTCCTGCGCTGAACGGCTTTCCTGGTTGTGGATGCCTGCCTCCGTGGCAGAGAAGCCCAGCGCACGAGTCAGGATGAAGGTGAGCTCCTTGGACAAGTTTGTGAGTCTGTCTGTCTGTTCATCTATCTATCCATCCGTCTGTCTGGCTACGCACCTGTCTGTCTATCTATCTAACTGTCTATCTATCTACTAGACGTAGGTACACATGTATATATTAACATGTTCATGAAATGACAGATCGTGTACGCAAGGACATGTAACAGATACATGGTTTGGAGTCCGGCGACTGGGAATTAATAAAGGCGTAGGGCGCTAGGTGCAGCAGGGGCATGTGTGTTCTCTGGCAGTCACGGCAAAACATGCAACATCTAGAAAGTATGGCCAAGGGCAACTACACTGTGCCCCAGTGTTGGTAGAAACTTCATCCGAGCCATGCAGAGCAAAACAGCACTGTCAGCAGTACATTGCCACGTGTTGGTGGTGTTTGCGGAGGAGGTGGTGGTGGAGGTCGGCATCCACGGAGTGGGGGCTGGGAGTGGGACTAGGGAGAAATGGTAAGACGATAGTAGCAAACACCACCGATAATTACAAGCACTCGTAATTAGCTCGCGTAACGACAACGAAACAAGGATACTCATGCCAGAGATGGTCATTGACACTGACATTACCAAAGTTATCAAAGGACAGCTTGCCGCCTGATTAGACTCGCAACAACAGCCATCTTGCAGCACTGTCTGCAGAGAAAGCCCCGGTCCCTCACAGTGACCAAGTGTCATTGACAGCAAACCTGTCGGGCATCACTGGCTGCACATGTTGGGTCATCTTCTGCCACAGATCCTGTCGAAGCAAAGCAAAGCCCTCGTCGATGCACTTCTTGGACTCTTCATGCACACCGGAGTCTCAGAAAATGTGGGACCCCCCGTCAAAACCCAAAACATAGGATGGCTTCTTCTTATTGAATCTAAGGGCCCCAAACTTCAGCCTATGATTCTACCCGCTGCGCTTTAAACTTTGAGCAAAGGCCAACGTCCTCGGCGGTGGCCTCTTCAGATGGAATGTTGGCAAGCTTCAGAAGCCTGCGTGATCGGCTGGTAGGAAGGGCCACCGCAACAAGAAGTTCTTACGCACTTATGATCGAAGATCTTCCTTCATCTTGCGATCTCCAGGATGACCCCCCTCCCGCTCTCTGCACCGCACATGGTAATCAGTAGTGACAAGTGCGCGCCAACCTGGCGCGGAAGTTTGCCAGCATGCCTTATTTTCCGGGCAAACCGCAGGGTGAAAGTGCACAGCTGGCGAAGCTGTAGCCAGAGATATGCAGACTGCTTCCAAGCCACGGCTTGCTGTGTAAAGGCCAAAGCTCTAAAGCGCATAACCCATAAGAAAGCCGAGGCAAAGTGAAGGACGAGCCAAGTTGCACACGGACGCACTGTCCATCTCAAACAGCGAAATGCAGCCGGCACGTCCCACATCCAGCTCCTCGCAGGAATGTTGCTAATTTTAATTTGTCCTTCTCCATTGCGCTATGTCATATGTGTGTCTTTCCGTGCATGCAGGGCTGCTTCCTTCCTGAAGCCTCATGGGACAGGAAAGGCCCACCAGGGGCCGCTTAGTTTCGATGCGGTCAGCAACTGGTTGTTTTTAAGCTAGCAACTGCTTAGTAAGTGGAGAAAGGCATAGAAAAACCGAGCAAATACATGTACCACTTCTGCAAGCTGCACTTCGAAGCAATGTGCCACGACCGGCTGTATCCAGTACCGTTGCATTGATCGAGCTGGGACTCTACTTCCATCAGGACTAAAGAGGGACACATCGTATCGAACAGGATGGGAGGCCTGAAAAATGCTCATTCGCCACTAGAATCCAAGCTATATGCCAGGCTCCTGCCAGTATTCTGTAGAGTGCTTCCAGCACTTCACCTCCTTGCACAGGTTCCGGAACCTAAGTTTTCCGCTTGAAGCACCTTTTCGCATCCCACGAGCTAAGCTTGAAGACCTACTCGGAGGTTCCAGCACCTTCCGCTCTAAACCAGAGCCCGGGGCCCCTTTCCTGAACAGGTGACCTGAAAAGACAGAAATCTTTGGTTGGCGTCTCACGCTAGACACTTCTTTTGCAAATCCAGTCGTCCACTCGCAGTTCGACATAATCATCGGTTTTTGCCCCCTCCGTTTTGGCAGAAGTGCAGAAATATCAATTAGAAATGTGAGGCAACGCCAGCAGCTTCGAGAGGAGCTCAGGAACCGCAACACCCTACACGTGAAACCTCAAGACCTCAACATGGAGATAATGTGAGTGCAAAAGCCAGGGTTCTGACTCCTGTCGTAAAACCTATAGTATAGTGTTTCATGCCTGTACCCTTCCCGTGACACAAAAACAGACTTCCTCTGGCTCTCGGAACCGAGAGAGTTAGAGCGATTGGGGGAATTTCCCGTACTGAAAGGGAATGTGTTGCGAGCGTGTGGGCAACGCACTACATAAAATACGACGTTGCTGCTCTCTAGACTCTCGAAATCTCTGCTCTGACACTACCAATGTGCCTGAAAAGCACCTCACAGCCCCAAACCCAAAGCCACCAACCCAACATTGCCCAGTCGTGGATGCATCTCATCGTCTAGTGCGGCCGACGGTACTTGGCGAAAGGAACCACTCGTGTAATGCCGAAATGCCTGCAAACTGTGCAGGTCTTGCAGCACCCTGAGCCTAAACCCTAGCATGAGTGCCAATTCGTGGCCGTTATCATCACAACCATTGTCCTGACGGGGCTTGTAGTATGAAGGATGGGCGCCTGACGCTCTCGGACGTTTCTGTCCGGGGACTTGGAAATGTGGAGTCTGCAAGCGATCCAAACTTAAAGCTTCAGGGGCTGCGGCTGTGCTCAATCAGTATAGTAGGCATCCTACTATGGTTTAAGGTGTATTCCTCAATTCCCTTAAAAGGAGAGAGCTTGATTCGGATCTGTCTGCGGCCCAGGTGACATCATGGAGCGGCTATGCACGTTCTGAGACTGACCCTATCGAAAACACAGTTGCAGCCATGATTACGCTGAATATAGTGGCTTTAAATTAGAATAAGGTTTTGGGCCCAATATACTATAATTATCATAAGGAACCCCCCAAGATAGTATTGGTAATTTTTTTCAGCCCCTATATTATAAGGCTTATCACTTGCGCGACCACTACCAGTCACTACCACGACGTGTCCTGATCCCTAGACACTGAACCCTCGTGCGTCGAAGAGCGTTGGGTTGTGAACTGGCCTTCGCCAAGCTCCCAGTGCAGAGCCGAAACGACGGCTGATGTGCTTCCTGACATGTTTTGGAATGCTCTTTTTCCACCCTGTTGTTAGTAGGCTTACTGGCTTTCAGGGTTCTAGGTTTGTCGGTGGTTGAGGGTGCCACGGGGTGACAGAGATTTAGCGCCCTCATCATATGGGGGTCAACCAAACCCTCAACGCCTGAATAATGCTGATACTTAAGCAGCCAGCTAAGCAAGGTATCCGTAATTCGGAAGTATCCCAACCATATTGATCCCAAGAAGCCTGCTCAAGGACGCCGAAGCAGGGGCCAAAAGATGCATGGGCCGAACCCTAAACTCGCTATAGGGTTCCCGGAATTATGGGGTTTCGTCAGTAGCGAAACGACCCAAGGCCCATGAGCAAAAAACGCCAGGCCACTTGAAGGCTCGGAGCTTGTGGCTCATCTGAGGGGTTTCCAGCACCTCCCGCGATTAGCAAGCTTCGTCGCAACTTACACACCGGGGGCTGCAACCCCTCGAAGTGCTTGTTGAAGGGTGTAGGCTTGGCGAATTGCGAGTGGAGGCAACAAAACCGAGCCGAGGCTTAGGATTCTGGGACTGTGGGAGGGCGTCCATCTTTTTCTACAAAGGACGGGGTGGAAACACGAGGTTGGGGGTCAAAAAAGGTGGACCCATTGAGGGATATGGGCGCTGCTCGCACGTGCAAAAACCGCAATGTACAAGGCTTTTGCTTGAGATATATACACACATGCACACAAATGCACCTACACTCTTGCCTGCCTGCTTGTCTTCCGGCATGGGCACACACACATTCAACACACACACACACACACGCGCGCGCACACAAAAACACAATTAAACAACTCGCGTTAGTAATTTAGTATAGTGAAGCATAGCATACCATGGCATACCATAAAGCACGCGATACAGTAACACATAGTTGGGTATAACATAGCGTGCTGCAATACAACATGAGATGACGACATCTCACGGCAAGATGTAACAAGATGTAGTACGATATGCCATAGATATCAATGTGTGCATGTGTACACACACACACACCGAAGTGCACAGGCACAATGTCCTGCCCAGTTCCGATGCGAATCCTGTTCTGATTGTCGTCGCACAGCTATGCGTGACGGCACACGGTGACTAATAATCGTGCCCACGACATGCCAACAGCAAAATCAGTTGTGCCCGACTCTGCGACGAGTTCACCCACAACTTGCAATCCGGAACCGAGCGCATGTGCATTGCCAAAACTGTGCACAACTCCGGATTGCCTGCAGCCTGCTTCCGGAAACCGAACCAAGAAGATCCTGCATTCCCATAGCTATGTCACATCCGGGAGAAGCACCCAGCGGCAGAGATGCTCCATGCAGCGGGGGTTCTTGCTGGAGTAGTGCTTGGAAATCCTGAGCGATTTCAGCGGTAGAAAGCCTAAAACTTTACGTTGGAACTGCTGCGAACACCTCTTCGCTGGCAACCCAAGCCAATAACCCTGCCCGTCGACCTTTTGACTTGTCAGCTGCCTTGCAGCCAAGGGTCTTGGCCAAGAGCTCTTGCATCACAGGCTCAGCACGGGCTCGGGCATTGTAGAAGTTGATCTCTTCGAGGCGAACTTCCTCAGAGGCTTCAACTTGCATTGCACCTGCTATGGGGCCAAGTACAAAAAAAAGGCAACAAAAATCTTCAGACCAACTCTTCAACTTCACAGCTCGTCCAGGCATTGCGATTTTCTGTCGAATTTTTGTGAAGTTGGCTACTTGACGGCAAGCAGCACAAACATGGGGCATCTGGCCGTCCTCCGTCTCCACCTCTGCTGCACAGAGACAAGAGAGGGCTTGGGGCTTTGTCCTTCAATCCTGAAATTTGAACTCTCCGTCCTACAGACGCTAAATGTCCCCTAACTTTAATCCCCACAGCGAAGCTTTCCACCCCATGGCCGGTGTATGGCCTCCAGGATCAGCAGAACCTCCACGAACCTCTCTCCCGTTCGGCAAGCAGTCCTGGCGGTGCTCAAGCAATCGTGACTGCACCGCGCGGCTGAAGAAGCAACTATGCATCCCGCATCAAACTTGAGGATGTGGGTGCAAAACTTCGTCTACATGCATTGGTCGTCATCCAGAGGTGATCATCTTGAATGAAGGTCGAGTGCCCTGCTTTCAAATCAATTCGAAAAATCCAGGCGAGCCTGAACTTGTTCCGGACATCCACCACCTGCAAGCACAAACTCAACACACCGCTTTGCTCTGCAGACTCAGCCCGAACAATCATAGAAGTGATTTTAATCAGCCTTCCGAGTTGCAAGCACCACACTATCACAGCGAAGAACACGGCGCCGAGACAAATAAATGGGCCAATTCGGATATTCATTTTGCACTTAAGCATCTGGTAGCCTTGGGTTTACTTGTACGTGTATGCTGGCTTACTTTAGGATTGAGACACTCGCCTTGCATGCCCACTTTCCGCGGCTGAGTCATAATAAGCCATAGCAAACGCTGTCAGAAGACACGACCACCAGGCCTCAAATTGGCTGAGAATCAAGTCCAAGGCATCTTGCAAGAAATCGCCTGAGGGGGACCATCCCCGTCGTAGTACAACGGAAGTGCAGGGATTGTTTAGCCGCAAGTTTGGCGCTTCAAGTCTCTTGGTGACACTACATATCGCTATTGATTTGCAAGGACTGTGCATCCGGCTCATGATTACATGCCTCTACATGCTTGGGATGGCGCCTCAGCCAAAAAGGGACTGAAGGGAGGGGGTGGGGGGTGGATCTTTCTGCTTTTGATCGTAGTGAAGCCGACGAGATGTGTGAAATCATACGGTGGACAGAAAGTTGGGCAGTGTCTAGTCACAGCAGCAGCTGAAGGTAGCGACCCCATCTACAGTACAATACAGACAGCGGTGCTCAATACATCTCACCGTCAGAATAGCCCGCACAGGACCGGTCAGGGTGCTGGCGAAAGTCGAGCACCAGCTGTAGATCAGTCAGCATGGACTGGCGAACATGCACGCTGCGAGGCAACGAAGCGATGGGCATGGTGACCAAAACTTGCTTGAACACGTCTTGCTTTGACGGCGACCTCATCGGGAAAGGTGCAGCCAAGCGGCAATTCTGAAAGACCAAGCCGATTCGCGCCATGTCAAGCACATGACGGTACCTCCGCTCCGAAACGTGGAAAGGTTCCATTGCACCGTGGACAAAAGCCCTGAAGCCCCAACACCCTAAACAGTTGAGCCCTTGACCCTAAACCCTTGAGCCCGAAAGCCCTCATATCTAGTAACCTCTTGAAGCCCTATACGAACCCTTAACATAACCCTGCAAGGAACCCTTGACGTGACGAAACCATCCCTAAAAGTTACCCTTAAAAGGAAGCCGAAAAGAAACCTGTGAGGCCCGAAAGATCGAAAGAGAGGAAGCGGGCCGCGCCTTCGTGCGTCCTCGGCTGGGCCGAAGCGTACGAGGGCTTTCCTTAGGCAGAGTCATAGGATGACAAAAGCAAAATGTATAACATGGCAGTATAACAATGTAAACTATGTGATATGTGATGACTTTTCTGAACACAACGTGCAATGCAGATGCTTTGTACATGTAAGTGCATACAGTATGTACATGCAAGTACATACAGTATGTAGCAAATGCAATAAACGGTTGAAAAATACAGTTTTATAGTATATGCACGGAAGCAAGTGAGTAAGTGTGTCTAGCTACGAAATCCTCCCGAAGAGCCATGAGTTAGGGCCGCACCTTGGGTAGCTGGGACGGCATTTTCGTATAATAGTCTAGACGTTGGTATCCGGACTCTCGTGCTTTTGCACGGTGCACAACTAATAAGGTTCGGAACGGAAAGTCTGCAAAACACAGGAGATTCACCGGACCTAAATCATGCAGGCAGAGGCCGATTATCAACGAAGGAATTCCGGCGTGTGTTCGAACACAACTTCCCAGAGACAACAAACGACTTCGTCAAGCAGCCTTCCATTAGATTTGGGCTCCTTTGCCATGATCCTAAAATGCCCGACTCCAATCGAGCATCACAGGTCGGGCCTGTGCTACATGCGAGATGCAAAGTGCTTGCAGCCGGGCTTCGTGTCGGCAGCCTCCCAGGCGGCTCGTGGAAAGTTTTGAAAAGTTGACTCAGTTAAAATACGCATAAAAAAGGGCCTTGATAATTAGAATAGGGTTTTGGGGTCCATTCTACAATAACTATAATAAGGAACCCCCCAAAATAGTATTAATGACTCTTGACCATGCTTTCACGCTCTCCAGCCCCCAAGCCCCAACACTCAAACCAAACACTACCCACCAAACAGGAGCCCTCGTGTCACGTTGCCTGAAGCAAAACCCGTAACCCTACATGAAAACTGTAAACCACGCGATACAGATGGGCAACGTGGGCATGCAATCAAGCATTGATATGTCTATGTAAGTGAATACATATGTGCATGATATATGTATATATATATATAGATATGCACATTTGACATGATGTTTGCGTATCTGTACACAAGCAAGCACTTAAACACATACAATTATAAATACCACGTATGCACACACATGATGATGTGTGGAGGGATATATACACACATTTACATATACACACATAATATGTATATATATATACACACAACTACATAGCTTTGTCATATCTACATAATGACCTCCAGTTTGCGTATCCCAAAGCCACCTCCATGGACTTGACGCCATGGCTATATGCAAAGCTGGCCATTGGCACCCCACTCGGCTTGTGTCGTAGCTCCCCCGGCCTGCGCTGCAAAACTTTGCGGCTAAGGTTTGCGTGTCACGACCGTGATATTCGCAAACGAATGAAATCAAACAGCGACAGCAGCCATACTCGCGAAACGTTACTGCCTATCCGCACAAAGTTGAAAGCCTGGACGTTGGATTTTGAGCTTGTCACCCAGAAACCTATGACCGACCGAAGAGATCAGCGTGCATTCCGAAAAGCTCTTCTCTTTAGATCTTCATACCTCTTGCAAGTCGGCCTGAGGATTTGGGCTCTCCGCTTCAAAGCCAAATATGACTCCTCAAGCCTCCAGGCGTGATCCTTAGGCGCAATGAGGCTCTCCAACATCGCCTGCGCAAAGTGCATGGGTTGTCAAGGGGTGACCGCGACTGTTGCCTTTGTATTGCTTGCGTTTGCTTGCGGTTTTAAAGTGTTCACCATGGTTTAATGAAGCGGCATGAGGACGCAAACCTATTCCTGACTGGCATGAATAGAAGCACACGCCCTGGCGATGACATCTTTTCGTGTTATGGAATGCGAGATGGCACAGCCAAGCGTTCCGCTTATCTCGATGTCCAGCGGTGCTCTTATCGTCGAAAACAAGAGGGCAGGGATTCAGGATTTCTGCTTTGTTGCTGTCACAGTTCCAACAAGTTTCCGAATGGTAATTCTGATGATGAGACGACGACAATGACAAGCTGCAAACGAACGAGCCTGAGCCTTCTCTGCGGTCACCTCGGCTGGCACACAGCTGACAATGCAAATCCACGGTAAACGGAAACGACCGAACAGCGATGAAGGGACAGCTTGGGATGCACTCCACCTGCCTGAAACCCTAAGCAAGATTCTTTGGGAGGCCATTTTCACCTAGAATTTCACGCATCCAAATCCGACCGGCTTCAGGCAGCCACCTCGACCTCTAACAGACCCTACCCTCCTAGGCAAGGCCGGCAAAGCCATGGTCTACGTTGAGGGTTTCGGCGCTCACGGCAAGCCAAACAAGCTTCGAAGAGGTAGGCTAGACTTGCGGTTTCTGGGCCAGTGGAAACTAGCATCATCCAAGCAACATGAAGCTGTTCAAGCTCATCCTGCACCTCTGCAGCAATGCTTGGCAAGAACTGACTTGGGGCTTCGTCCGTGATGTACAGCCAGCAATACTCGTTTTCTTCAGCAGAGCATGGGCGCCTTCCTACTTCTTCACGATCGATCTATATATATATATATATATCTCTCTCTCTCTCTCTACACCCAGCATTGCTCCTGGAAGGAAACAGGATCACATTTAAAAAATATGTGTACATGTGTAAAATAATTTATACTATACTATTCCATAATATGATGTAACGTAACAAAACATATAGTATAATCAGCAAAATTTATGGCCAAGATGGACCTTCTGCACCGGAGCACAAGACACACGACAGAAGTCAATCAAAATCAATGGCCAAAGCTTCAAGCCCCCGAACAAAGAATTCATTGATTCCTTCCTGAAACCACGCAACCGTCCACGAGCCTCTTAAGCTAAACCCAAGACCCCGAATCCTACAACCTTCAACTTGATCACAATTTCACGCCCAAACCTCACCGCGCCTGTCGGATCGGCCCCGGTTCCGTTTGGGTTTCCCAGCCACGCCAGTCAGGGAGCAAATTGCCTCAGCAACCAGCAGATTAACTACAACGAAGCAAGGACCCGCTTCCAACACTGTGTTCAAGACTGAAATAGCACCGGAAGCTGCAAGAAACCTCTTCATGACCGACTGTCTTGATGGCATATAAGAATTGCCGTCGAGTCCTTGTCTGCTTAGGATCTCGAGCTGCACGGCCTTTGGCAGCGACGGATACTCTGAGTTTGGTTATGTTGTTGCTGCTGCTTTTGCTCATGACATTGCTCTTCGTGGCGCTTGCTCTTGGCGTTGTTGAGGTTGCTGTTGCTGCTGCCGGTGTTGTTGTTGTTGTTGCGGTTGGTGGTTTTAGTGTTGTCGTCATCGTGGTCGTTAGTGGTGGTGCTTCTGCTGAGGTTTTATCTGCCTGTTGTGGGTGCTGCTTTTTGATTGATTTTGCTTAATGACCAATGATGTGATGATGGTGGCAAACATGATGAGGCGCATCATTACCGTCATTATCCTTTACCTTTAAATTGTTCGTAATTCCAAACCAGGAGAAGCCGAGGCTCCATCAGGGTACAGCCGCAGCGACGGTCTGCTTGCCAGGCTACTGAAGCCATCCAGTTTTGTGCACTGCGTCAGGGCCTGGCGATCGGTTCTTGCAGAGAGCCTAATACAGGGTGTGTGTGTGTGTTAAATTAAGGCTGCTTCCTGCATGAGCTCAGGGAAACCCGGCTCTCTGGATTGATGTCATTCACGAGTCTCGGGTTTTGCCATCTTGGGTTAAGGGGTTTATAGGGTTTAGGCTTTAAGGTTCAGGGTCTTGAATATTTTGCTGGCAACGAAATTTAACAGAAAGGAGTCTGACAAAGGGCTTGGGGCCAGGGTTGACAAACTAGCTCTCGTGCTTTGTCCGGCGTCTTGGCGACAAGTAAACGAACATTTGCTGATTGCGAACATAGTTGAAAACCTTCGAAGCAAGTTTACGATATACTTGGGGACCGAACCGTTCTTGGCATGGGAACATGAGAACGCAGGTTCTTTTGGTCACGGCATTGGACTTGCGCACGGCAACTCTTCCTTTGAAAGCCCCGCTGGCCACCAGTGGCCTGTCTATGGGCCTGCAAATCTTAATTAGACGGATTGAAAAGGGGGCACCTTTAGCCCCGCCGCCTCGAGCGTGATCTCTCACGTCTGCTGGTGCTCGGACGGGCGACATCCCGGATACAATGACGGCTCGGGACTTCAGCCGAGAAATCATCTTTTCGGCACTGGGGGCAGCGTCGAAGATTGGCATCTTCGGCGAAGCTTAGCTGCGTGTAGCAGTCCCGGCACAGGATGCGCTTTTGACAGCAGAACGTCTTCAAGAGCTGTGCCGTCTCATCGTAGCACACGATGCAATTTTCGGCCGAATTCCCAGACGCACCTGGAATCTAATTACTAGCATTGGGAACTGAGGCTACGTTGCACCGGGCGGGAGGGGGGGACATCTCTGGCTTTTCGACTTCCCCACCTCCTAGGGAATAGCTCCGCCTCATGTTTAGGAGCTCCCGCGTCACGGCATTTAGTTTGCTGCGGAGATTTCCGGAGGCCAAGCCAGTCCGCCCCAGCTGAGATAGGAACCTTCAGCAGGTAGGCAGTGGTCTTCTAGAGCTCCAGCTATACTACTGTTGGCACCGGCAAGGCAAGAAAAGGCTAGGATGCAGGAGGCGAAGGAGGAGGAGCCTCTGCGACCATGTGTGATTACTGAGTTTTCTGTCGCAGTTAATTCGAACGAAAGCAAGACTACTGTACCACCGCAGCCGCCCGGCAGTCCCAGAACCCGTAGCAGCCCCAGCACCGCGATCAGGACCACAACGAGCCGAAAGAAACACACGCACAGCTATCTATATATATTTTTAGCACTCGCACTCGACAAGCACTATCTATATATATATATATGTATGTATGTATACACATAATTCTACACCGTCACTGAGCCAAGAAACTTATCTGGATGCCAGCGCAACAAGGCCTCGGACACAAGCCTCTGCGCCTCTTCCACGGTCAATGAATCTGGCAACGCCAGGATATTATGCTCCGGGCCACGTGGGAATGGTACGGTCTCTACGGTAATGTCGAAGCTCTGGCTTTGGCGAACCTCTTTTTCGAACAGCTTCCACCTCGCAGCGTCTCCAACACGAGTCTCGTGCAAATAGTCGGCGCGTCCCTGTGGTGCATTCAGCTTCTCACATGGTGTGGCACCCAAATCTGCAAGGAGCTTCGCCACTTCTGGGGAAAGCCGGAGGCATCGTTTGGCCCGGGTGATGGCCACGTAAAGGATGTTCAGCTCCTCCTGAAAATACGGCTTTTGGATCGACTCGTAGGGAAGGAGCTTGTCATCCTCTCCATAAGGCATCCTGGGTTCTTGTTGAGGAATTTTGCTGCAAGTTACCATAATAGGGGTCTGTGGTAAATAATGAGGTTTCCTTATTATGGTAACTTAATCTAGATTCCTTAACCAGAACCCAGCATCGTGAAGTCCGATGCCAGCTCCACATAGTCGAACTCCAGGCCTTTCGCCTCGGTTTAGGGTTGCCGTCCGCGTCCGACGAGCTATGACTTCGACAGCTACTCGATGATTATAGGGTGTGTATTATAGATAGAAATATGCATGCAAATATAAATAAATAAACACACACACACATATATAATACATACAAAATCGAATTCCATGAGCCCGACACGTTTTTCTCAATAGGGCCCGATAGCCTTGTGCGCAGTGATGAAGGCCACATCTGCTTCTCGCCAGTCTTCCTTTGGAGTTCCCAGCTTCTCCAGCAGTGCCGGGATGTTGCCTCAGCTGCCATGTGTAGTGTTGGCACTCCCATTTCATATCCCTGCAATTTTATCATATAAGGGCCTTAATGATTAGAATAGGTTTTGGGGCCCATTGTACTATAATTGCAATAAGGACCCTTCAAAATAGTATAGGTAATTATTTAAGCCGCTATGTTACTAGCATTTTGATGCACCTAGCGAGGTCTGCAGAGCTGCATTGGTGATGCTCATGCTTTTAGAGCCACGCAGGCTTCACATGCAAGGAACTGTTCGACCACCCCCTCAACAGCGAGGTCTTGGGGGCTGCAAGTGAGGGTGTCTGCAATTACCCGAGCCGTTTTCCAATCATGTATACAGTGTTACAGAGGAAATGCTCGTTTGTCAAGCAGAACGAGCTCAGCCCATGTTTGTCGTCATCGTCAGCGCCATCATCAGCATCCTATCATCCTCACGATCGGTTCCATACGGCGCGCCCCAAGTCTCAGAATTGCCACTACTACAAACTGCTAATTAAGAGATTCTGGACTAATGCTTTTGTCATCTGTATGGTGGTTTCAAGACAACTCAAAACTTCCCTGAGCAATGAACTCCAAGCTGCCTTCAAATTCCTCCACCTCGGTGGTTCAGGCATATGGTTTTGCAGCACCACCAAGAGCGCACGACAAGACAGGAAGCGAAAGCATCAGCATCAACGAGACGGGGGAGTTCAAGAAGAGCCAAAGCAAAGATCATAGAAAACGATGACACGAAAGACTATCAAGAAGCGAAATCAAGAACAAGGGTTTGATCTTGGTCCAATCTGAAAAGAAGAACACAAGTACGAAAACCACCAAGATCCACCAAACCGGCGACCAAAATAACAGTTGCCAGAGGGACAGCGGCAGCAAAGCCACTACATCGACCATGCTGGATCAACTACTCTGAGTAAAGTGTCTGACAATACACGATTCCACCATCCCCAA
The DNA here is from genome assembly GCA_003297005.1 of Symbiodinium sp. clade A Y106. Taxonomy (NCBI): domain Eukaryota; class Dinophyceae; order Suessiales; family Symbiodiniaceae; genus Symbiodinium; species Symbiodinium sp. clade A. Next base: position 10,734 of record BGNK01005022.1, on the reverse strand, counting down.
GCTCATGCAAGCTCAGGGACAAGGTCTGCAAGGGTTCTCATCTCAGTATCTCCATCGTCGTCGATGAGCTCTTCGAGCTCCGCCCACGTCTCAATCTCCTCTCCTGGAGTCGAGTTGAGCCCTGAAGTAACTGCAAAATACACAAAGAAATAAACCATCACACATTTGCCTTTAGGAGACTTATCATGTTAAGAACCGGCTGAATGCTATCAAGGTGCCCTTCATGGTGACTTTCTCCCCGTTTCTGAGCTTGAGGTAAGGCCTGAAAGCACTGTCTTTGAACATGTAGGACGCAACCTTGTTGTCCACGGTCGCCCAGCTCAAGCCCAAGTCGCCGGCAGAGCGGAGCCTCTTGATCAGCTCTTGAAACACTCCCTTGTTCCTTGGCAGTTCGGGCTCGCGTCTTACTACACATGTCCGTGTGCACTTGACCACAGAAATGCACCACACTTTTAACGCGTGCTCCAGAATCGTTCTCGTGATGACGACGGCGACGGGAGCAGCACGTCCCCCGAGGCCAGCAGGGGGCAAGGGCTGATCGGGCTTCAGCACCTTCCCGGCGGGACCCCGTCCAGACACTTTCGGGGCGCCCCCACCAGCTGCGAAGGTGAGAACAGCATTGGCGCACTCAGCGACCTCAGGCCCAAAGCGGAAGGACTCGGTTAGGAAGAACTGGCACTGCCCCACATCCTGCACCTCGAAGCTGTCCCGCGCACCACGCCACCTGTACATCCGCTGACGTGGGTCGCCAACGAGATACACAATCGCACCATTCCGCGCTTGCCTGAAGAAGATATCTGCTTGGCATGGCGTGAAATCCTGTGCCTCGTCGATGATGATGACATCGAAGCCTTCCACATCACTGACGTTGCGTGTCTTCTCGCAAGTCAAGCATGTGTAGAAGGGACCAAAACGACCTTCTCTGCGAAACATTCCGCTGTCACAGCATTTTGGTGGAAGCGCACTTGGCCCCAAATTGTGATTGCCAAGTTGGAACAGCTTGAGGTAACCATCATGAGTCTGTGGCCATGTGTCCTCCGGGTTGCACATCACTTCGAAGGCCTGTTGAGCCTTCTCCACGTAGAGCTGTGGCACGAAGATTTTCTTCTCCAGTGCCTTGTAGAAGACTTGGTTTTCCGTGACTTGTGACGAGTCAGAGCTCAAGAACTTGTCCAGGGTTTTTAATACAAACTTTGCTTGCCTCCTGCTGAACTTTTGAATCCGCTTTTCTCGCGGTTTCTCCCGCAATGAACTCGCCGCCGCAGGCTCCGAAGACTTTCTAGCACGTTTAGCAGCATCGACGTCTCTGCCGAGGTCGACTTCCGCCTCTGCCAGTTGGACAAGCCCAAGTCTTTCTGCGACGATGTCGAGCCTTGGGTGGTTTCCCTCGACCCGGTCAGAGAGCCACACCCGCTTCTTGGCGAGGGCATGGGAAGTGCTGACCAAGACTCGCTTGTCGAATCTTGCCGAAGCTTCCTGCTTGGCCTTCCTGGGTTCTTGTTGAGGATTGTAATTCAATTCAAGTTACCATAAAAAAGAAACCATAATATTATTTACTATAGATCACTCTTAGGGTAACTTAAATTCAATGTCTTAACAAGAACCCAGCTTCTCATTGAATACGACGTACAGGATTCGTAGGTCACTCCGTGCCTGCAGCAAGCGGTCGGCCAACTTTACACTCGTCGTCGTTTTGCCGGCCCCCGCGACGGCCTCGATGCGAAGAATCTGGCCAGGATCCGGCTGGAAGTCCAGGACCTTCAACTGCTCCTCTGTAAGACACTTCTGAGGTCTCGAAGTTTCTGACAGGGGTTCTGGGGCATGGCCACCTGCGTTGGAGAGCCCCGGGTCGATCACCGGCTCTACCTCGACGAGGACACCACGAAGCCTGTCCGGGCACTCGCCGTGGCACCAACCCGACGCAGCCCCCGGGTTTGGGATAATACATTGTCCCGGGGTAATCGGTCGCCAGCATTCGAGGCAGCTGCCCCTGTACCGGGCAATGATGCCGTTGCCGTTGCAAGCGCAGTTGTTGCTCGTACAATGGGGAGGACTCATCTATGGCCCAGTGCTGCATGCACCATATCAAACAATTAGTCGCGACGATTTTGGGGTTGCCACTACAAGACTGAAACCGTCAATACGCATGCTCTATTCATTTAGGGTTGTTCGGGTTGTTGGCATGCTGAAGGTTCGCTGCTTTGTATGAGTCCGCGGGCAGCAGCCGCTTACATCCCGACTGTCTTCCCGTGAAAAGCTCCGTGAAGGTAGGACATGAAAACTAAAGGTCCTTAAACAACAAAGCTGCGGCATGGTCGTCGGCATCCGCACTACCAGTATCATATTCACAAGCATGGCACGGGCTGAACATGACGAACGTCTGGATAGATCGAAGGAGACTTCCATGGTGCACTCTGTCTTAGGTTGGCGATGGTTACCCAAAGCCTCCTTGTATTCGTCCATGATCTTCTTCACTGGTTCGTACCTGACTTTCACTTGCGGAACCATGGTGTCTGGGTGAGACGTGGCTTACGCTGCTGCTAGCCCTTCACCGGACGGAGATTTCATTGAACTCCTTGCTGCCACGCAACAGAAGCTTCCGATCAGGAGGCAGAAAAGCTGAGCAACCTTGGTGGTCCCCGTACTGTACTCGTACGTCTTAAGGCACTGACGAGGTGTAAGGGGCATAAGATTAAGCTTTCGAGATAATGACCTCAACCACCAATGCAGTCCTCTCCAAAGGGGTCACGACACAACCTCACTTAGTCGGGCCTTCGGGCACTCTGCCTTATTTACGGCCGAGTGTGTGCGCACAAGCGCAGGCCAAGACACGGTGCCTCAGAGCTGAGAGCATCGTATCCTGAGTTAAGTGCCGCACTCTTCGGCAAACATTCCTTCGGAATGGCATGCATGACACATGATGGAGGTTCAGGTGGGACAGGCACGACCCCCTCCTCAATGCTGCATTGCTGATGGCAGCCTCCTGCTGACAATTGCTGCAGGCTTTGATAGTAGTCCGTATCGATGCAACAACTAAATTTCTGCCTGCGTGCCGGGGCACACGATGCTTATCCATGTTGCAGTTCTAGTGCCATGCCTATGACATATGTATGACAGCCGGATCCTGAATGTGCGTTTGCTGTTGCTGCTGCTGCTGCTAATTCCAATTTTGAAGGCGCTGACTTCAAAAACACGAGCTTGGATTGCAGGTTATTGACTGCCGACCTTGTTGGATTGTTGGCATCTCCTTTCGGGTTCCTCTCTGCAAGCTCCTGTGACCGTCGGAGCCGCCGTCCTCTCGCGAAAGGCCTAGCTTAGCTACTTGCAAGCTGTTCCAGAGGCACTGTAAGCGGCAGGGCCGTTTCAGGAATGATCTGGCTTGCCATGATTCGCACTTTGCACCCCCTGGCCCCTGAGCACGAAAAGTTACTGTGTTGAAAGTCGATCACTTTGAGGAAGTCTATGGGAGTCTCTAGTCTGTGGATTGGAAAGGGAAAGGGGCAAGGCAGCTTCGAGAGAGGGCCGAGGGGCCAAGACGTAGTCTCCGGCCGTGCTGCGCTGGCCGGCTTTCCTTGGCTCAGTGCCAAACCAGATACTCCGACTCCGATCAAACAGAATGAATGTAGGGGCTATAATAATCAGAATAGGGTTTTAGGGCCCATTATACTATGAGTATATTAAGGAACCCCCAAAATAGTATTGGCAATTATGTAAACCCCTATATTACAGCCACGGTGACTGCTGACTTCGTGGCTACCACGGACAGTTGCTGGACTTCCCTTCCCTCAAGATACGTTACTCATCCGTACTCAACCGTTGCGGCCTTGAGGAGACCTTGCTCTGAGCGCTTTCAGGCCGAGCATCTTTTGGGGCTTCAGCGTTTCATCCTTTGGCCCCACCTGGCAACCACCATCCACATCGACAAAGGCGAGTGACTGTGTGCATGCGCTAGATAGGTGAAGGGGTGTAGCATCCGATAAGTTGTTCAAAACTCGGCGTACATGCGACAACATGGCAACTGCCGTCCGGGCAGTCAGTGGCAATTCACGTATGCATCGCTCTGGGACAAGGTTTCTCCCATCGCCAGACGCAAAGCCTTTGAGATTGTGGGCCTCACTCCGATAGCAGCTTGTGTATCGCCCAATTCAGGCCTTTTTGTCAGGATACAGGCGCTCGTGCCAAGGTATTGGCGTCTTCGGTCGCACGATGTTCTTCTTGAGCCTTGGCCAGACGCACATGTCACAGAGTCGATTGCTGGCAGGAGTCGAAGTCTGCCACACAGCAAGGAACAACGAAACTGTCCCCAAACAGCTTGCCTAGAGAAGCCCCCCATCCCCTCAACAGTTCACCCAGTTCACCCGACGCAACGGTGCATCTAAAACAGCCGGTCGTCCTGTCAATTCCTGTCAGTCTCAGACAGGTGGTCGAGACAAGACTTGCAAAGTTAAAAAGAGGGCCTGAATGGTTCGTAACACTCTTCCTTTGTGGCTCCTTCTGAGAGAACCTATATAGTGCAACAGAAACCTCAAAGCCCTACTACCTTGTCCCCAAAATGCAGGCCCGTCCCCAAATAAGCCACGGAACAGGTTCTGCCGTGCGAGCTGCCTTTGCAGACAGACAGAAAGGAGCTCGCCAGGATTTCATAATGACCTATAGGTTTAGGGTTTAGGGTTTAACCGAGAAGCTTATCCAAGAGCCCCGAAGCCGTAAAGCCTCGTTAAACCCGCCCTGCACTCAGTATCCTTGTCGTTCTTACACAAACGAGACCTGGAGCCCAAACTTCTTTGAAACAGCTTTATGGTGTTCCCGGGATCGGAAAAGAATAACGCAAGCTGAAGGCCTAGCGCGACATGTCTAAACTATTCTAAACTCGCAGAAACCAGGCCCTCTCTACACAGACCTACCTGCTCACGGACATTCACAGGCTTTTTAATCGAGCGAGATGATGTTGGGCTTGGGCTGTAGTCCGTACAAGTTTAGCACTCGCGAAAGAAATGTTGATGGATGGACCCCACCCAGAAGTGGGCGCCCCGAAGCCAGATATAAAGCCTACTGTAAATCGTAGGTTCCTTACTCTCATGAGCCCGTGTAAAGCGGGTCAAAAGGCTATCATAAAACCTCCAGGAAGCCCCTTCTGCAACCGCTTTCAAGGCCTTCCCTTCTCGATCTCCCTATTGATCTTGTCCTCCTCACGCCGTCTCTGCTCCTCCTTAGGCCAGCGATTCCGGGCTTAGAGTTTAACTAGGTGTCGGTTTCAACAGCCCGGAATTATTCATAATTAGGGCTCTATACTAAACAATAAGGAAAATGGAAAATTATCCCAAATCGATACCTAGTTTAGGCTTTAGAGTTGTGTGGGGTTTCGGGCCCTGGGCTTTTAGACTCTCGAACAACCCTCGCCTGCCTTGGGCTCTGTAATAAGGTTGATTTATCTTTTTTGAGGCAAGCCCCTTCTCAACTAGCAGAAGTACCACTCTGTAGGGTTTAAGGCAAAAAAATTTACGGCTTGACAGGGCTGCGGGCTTACGAGTTTGAGGCTGTTCGTGGCTAGCGCTATTTGAAGCTTAGGAGTTGTGATGATTAGAATGAAAAATTCCAGAAATAGGTAACAGCAGTACAGCCTGTCAGCCTTTCTAATTGATGTGGCCCCAACTCAACATTCGCTACTGAACCTTCCCTCTCCGAAGCATCGTAGGAGCAGTTTTCCAAAAGGCCCAAATACTCCAGCAATAGCAGTAGTAAGCACTAGCAGCAGCAGCAGTAGTACAGGTGCGATCCCCCAAGGCACACGACCATTGCGTCGAGCAGCCCGTAGTTTGTTTCGCTCCACATCCCGCGTTACGTGCTCCTGGTGAAGCTCCTCGAAGCGTTTGGAGTTGCCGGAGCCTGCGTCGGTGGGCTCAGGGGCGCCGTGGAGGTCAAGTTGTTGAATGACGGGGTCTTGTTGGGCCTCCTCTCGCTCTTGCTCCCACTACTGCTACGACGAGTGGCACAACGCTGTTACCTGATTGCCTAAGATTGCTCTCTGGGGTCTCGTGAGTCATGCGGGTTCCACGCTGATTTCACGGTTACGACTTCGCCTACTCTGGCCGCTGCTAATGCCAGCTGCTGGTGTTGCTGCTGCTGAGCTGGAAAGAAACCCATACTCCCGCACGCCATGGAAGTCCGTCGGACCCAATCTCGGGGTAAGCATACAAATCACAACTCCTTCCCCTAACCCTGCCGGGCTGCGACCATGGCCGACGACCTCAGCAACAAAGCTGCATGGCTGAACAGGTTATGAGCTCAGGGTTTTGTGTAAGAAGTTAAACGAGCAAACTCAGAGGCTCGGAAGCCCAATGATGCCTTGCGCTACAAACATCATCTCGTGAGCTTAGAGGGGTGGCACCACCGCAGGCCTGCGAGAAACCTAAACGCCGCGACGAAGGGGCTGAGAGGTTCAGGTCTGAAGCTTTGCGGGTGTACCGGTGTTCTGCGCGTGGGTCGTTCGATCTCAATAGCAGCAGCAACAAGCCTGTTTCGTGCAGTTTATCCCAAGGCTGCCGCCGAGATGAAACTTGGAACACATGCAACACGTGCTTTAAGCACGCACCTGTGAATCGCTAAGTTCCATCGTCGGTTGGTAGCTCTCTGCAGGCCCCGGAAGCCATGGCCAAAGGGCTTTTGGAAATGAGTGTTCCCTTCATGGTTACTTTGTGAGATGGGAAGTCAACGCAACTCGCTAGACATATAGAAACCAAATAGATCCCCTATGAATTCCGAGTTCCAAGCATTATCATTAACTTCCTCATGTTGAGATCTGCTGAGTGCAGTCCCGACTGCCGCTTTCTGAAACTTCAGGTGCTCCTCCGCCTCCTTGGCACGCCGGAGCTCACTCTGCTGCTTCATGTTGTCCATGGCCTGCTTCAGGAGTAGGTTTTAGGATGTTTTAGGGTTTCCTGCTTCGGGATTGCGTTTAGGGTGGCGTAAGGAGCTGTGGGCTAATTCTGTTTCAATGGAGCCAGCAGTCGAGCTTAGATTTCATTAAGGGGCGTTGTCGAACCGAGTTCTAGGTTGACGAGCTGGGCAGAGCCCACGCGGTCAAAACATAAACCTTCTCACAGAAACAAATTTGAACATGGATGGGGCGACCAAACATCTTGAAACAGCTGCCCCGCTCCGGCCGGAGATTCAGAGAACACTAGCCTTCCAAACTTTGGCTTTTGGGGGGCTGGCATTGTTCCGCTCAGTCGGATCAGGGCTGCGGCATTCAGGGTAGAGCACAGGCTCTGTCAGTAAATCCGACACCGAAAAGCAAACTAACGAGGACCTGGTGGTAGAGGCGATGCTGAGCCGTGAGTGACCCGGTGCTGCCTTGGAGAGAACTACGCCGCTTTGTTCAGAGCGTCAAGAAGACACGGCTCGAAAGACTAGCAGACTCTTGTTACTCGGGGCTAACCCGAGTCCGAAGGAAATCTAACACCATGTCTTCCATGGATCTACAATGAAGGGTCTAAAATCAGTCTCGGTCGCAGGTGTTCCTAGTTCATGCCTTGACGCACAAAGATCCGAGTTTTCATTGCATCGGCGTCCACTCATTGAAGCTGACAGAACGATGCCTGCAGGAACCTCAGTCCTGCGAACAAACGAAGGACATCTTTGCTGAAAGCAAGCTTGCTGCCTAATCATCGCACTGTTTAAAAGCTTGTTGTAGGGGGCTAACTACTTCCTGACGAGACCGAGTTGCTGCTGCGCTTGGAAGCCCCACGATCAGCCATCTCCTTCGCTTCCCTCACCTCATCCTGAAGATGCATTCAAGTAGCTTCGATTAATGCAGCCGGATGCCTACAGAGCCTCACCCACGACATCTGGTAACATCAAAGGGAGGTAAACTGAGATCCACACCAAGCAAAGCGAGCGATTTCGGATTTCGGCGCTCACCATTCGAACAATCCAGGCAAGGCGACGGGTCACATTGTCTGTAGGTGAATCAACTTGGCCCTACCAGTCCTCGCTCTTCTTCTTGATCTTCCTGAGCCCATGAGACCCAAACCACTTCATCGTGGCACACATGCTGGGCTGCCCACTGAATCAAGTTTGATTGCCTATGTCTAGCAACGTCACCATCTCGAGACAAATGTCCCGAGCCGGACTGTTCGTTAAAAAGGGCTGCTGACACTATTGCAGCCAACGCGCTCACGAAGCTGCATCTGCTTGTTGAGGGCGTGGTCGTGAAGCCGGTTCCCGGCGTTCACGGACGACACCATCTCGTTGGCAGCCTGAGCCATTATGCCAACTGCTGTATTTTGTTAGCCGTGCTTTCTTTACGCTTATTTCGTTTCAGTGGCCATTTCTGAGCTTTTGTGGATGAGTTCTTGTTTACATGGTTACTTGTTTCAGATGCGGTTATAGTGAGGGGGTGAAGGAGTGGAAGCACGAACCGCATGAATGAACAACTAAAGGAGAAGTAAACGAGAGTTCCGCAACAAATAAGCCACACTGAACGGTCAACAACTAGGACACAACAGCTCACCGTCTATTTCATTGTTCGTTCGCCTTTTGTTTGATTCAAGAAAAGCTTGCGCTTCTTTCCATTACACTTACTTTTATTCAACTAAGAGGAAAAGACGCCGGAACGACACGTATGATTGAATGACCAAGGAATAGATGGTAAATTCTATTGTCTATCTCGAGGTCTAGTTGGCAACCTATACGCCTATGATATAGTGGTATCCTGTAAAACACCTAGATTTAACATTGCATCCCAGCTCCAGTTCACTTTTCCTTTGTTATCCTTCTCTTACCACCACAACGCAGGCATTCGTGCAGCTACATGGCCAAAACGCCGGCAGTCATCAATGTGAAGCCTTCGATAAGTTCTACGCCTGTCTCAGGTTTGATGTCACACGGTTTGCATGCAGTCTTCGCGCGGGTTACTCATTACTTACATGGCTGTGCAGCCTAGTTTCATGACTTCTTGACTGGCTGGACACACCTCGCGAAAACCTTTTTCACACCTACATATATCGATATACTCGTTTTGAGGGTTGGATCCTTGGGGGCTGGATCAGTGGGGTTTGAAGGCCAAAACCAATTTCCTCAATCGTGCAGTTCAATTTTCCGACATAGGGTTTCAA
>BGNK01005021.1:26742-45023 GCA_003297005.1 Symbiodinium sp. clade A Y106 | reverse complement strand
ACACACAAACACACAAACACACAAACACACAAACACACAAACACACAAACACGCAAACACACACACACACACACACGCACCCCCACGCACAGACACACACACACAGACACACACACAGACAGACACACACACACACAGACACGCACCCCCACGCACGCACACACACAGACACACACACACACAGACACACACACACACAGACACACACACACACAGACACAGACACACAGACACACAGACACACAGACACAGACACACACACACACACACCCACACGCACACGCACACGCACACGCACACGCACACGCACACGCACACGCACACACACACGCACACACACACACACACACCAAGAAAACAAGAACACGTTTGCACACTGTTGGAATGGGGGGTTCGGTCGCCTGAAAATAGATGTCGTGCCAAGTGCATGACATCCATGTTGGAGAAAAAAACACACAACTGACGGCTGACGACCTTGCTTTTGGCAGCTTGTGAAACTGCGTTGTGCTAAAGGAAAAAACTTCCGACTGATTTTATCTACGGCAAGCACGGCCCACCGCATGAGAACATGCTGCTGGCACGCTAAGCAAACCCCGAGGGTCCAGCGGTATAGCTGGGTGGAACCGGAGGGGCAGGAGTCTCTTTGTCGCGTGAGCTGGCAACGGCTCACTGCTGCCGGTCGTGGGCAGCTTTGTTTCAGTGCACCGCGCCTCCAACTCGGCCACTTGGAGCTCTGCCTCCGTCCTCTGACGTCTTGACATCTTCAGCACGGCGCAACACCAAGCCATTCCCCAACAATTGCACGGCGAGTTTCTCTCATCTCATCCTAAACCTAATCCACCGTCACGAACACAGACAACACCACCATCGACGACAGCAATGAGCTAATGGCTGCATATTGACACGCACACACACACACTCACACATACAAGTTAACATAAATAAATACATAACTACCATATAAAAATAAATAAATTTAAATATAAACAAATAAATAAATAAATAAATAAATATATATATATATATATATGGGCTACCATATATATATATATAAATATGCGTTTCCATATATATATATATACATATATATAGATACATATGTATATACATATATACATATAGAGCAGCTGATACAACCCAGTATGTATTGTCGAACAAAAAACAAGGGAAACCAATACAGCTCCACATAGAACCAAGGGAAAATCAAGGGAGTCTAAACCAAATCAGGGGAATCACCGAACCATCAGGGGAATCGTTTGCAATTCAAGGGAATCTTCGCGGGGTTCGTTGTCGACAAGGTTTGAAAAACCAGGGAAAACTCAGAAGAAGCGTATTTAGAGGGAAATAGTCTGAGAAAGCCTCGTCAATTGTGTTGAGATCTGCGTTTCAACGATATTCAAACTGCGTGCGCCCATGATTTCTTCAAAGTCCTCAAATGTTATGAAAGAGCTGAAGTGCCAATCGCTCTTGATTTCAGTTGCCCCCCTGAATTCTTCAAGAACCCTTCGCGGTCTGAACAAGTGAAGTTTTTTGGCGGATCCGTAAAACCCTGATATTCCTGAAGGCTAGAGGTCTCTTGAATAATTGAGAAGCACCTGAAATTCCTGCAGATTTTTCGCTCTTAAAAATGCAGCCTTTTGGGAAGGCCAGAATGTTTGACAGTTAAACACACCTTTAAAATCCTGGAAAATCTGAAAGGCCGGGGGCCTTTTGAAATTGTCCGAACGTTTTCAACTCTTAAAATCCAGCAAAATCCGTGAGCATCTGAAAGGCCAGGAGCTCTTCTTTTGAATTCCTGAAAACCCCGAAGCCCACGGCCACAATAAAGGAATTCTTGAATTTCCCTGAACCCTAAACCCCCAAACCCGAAACCCTAAACCCTAAACCCCAAAACCCCCAAACCCGAAACCCTAAACCCTAAACCCCAAAACCCAAAACCCGAAACCCCAAACCATCCTAAACCCTAAACCCAAACCTGAGAGCGAAAGGCGAAACTGAAGCGCCCGGCGGCGGCAAAGCCTAGGAAGCGTAAGGCTGAGTAGGCTCGGGTTGGGCTGAGGGTTCCCGGGTTTAGTGCCCAGGGTTCTAGGGTTTAGGGTTCTTGGGTTAAGGGTCTAGGGTTTAGGGTCTAGGGTTTCGAGTTTTGGATGTTAGCCATGGTAACAGTTACATCAGTGATACTGATGGTAATAGTAGCAGGGACGTCTTACGGTTTAGGGTTTGAGGTTTAGGCCTTGAAGAGGAGATTGATGAGCTGTCGGGTTTAGCGTTTCAGGTAGGGTGTGGGGTGTGGAGTCCACGGCCTCGGATTTGATTGAGTTGCAGACATTTCGGGTTTCGGCTGTGAACTTCCCGGCAAGGGTCCGTGCAGCTTTTGTGCAGAGTGCTAGGCAGGTTGAAAAGGGTGGTGCAGCAGAGAGCTTCCTAAGCATGCGGTTATTTCTTTTGGAAATACGTGACCCCCTCATATAAGACTGCAAAGAGTGGGATCCTTTCTTTAAGTCCACCCCCATGAACTTGTCCTCCCCATGACCGGGATGTCGAGCTCGTGTTTGCAGGGTGTTCAGGGTTTGCAGGGTTTAGGGGTTCAGGGCTGAAGGTGTATGTATAGTACAGAGTGTCAACAATCAGTGCCAGATGTCCGTTAAGTCCATACATCCGCCTAAAGGCCTTGTCCCACAACCCTGCTTTGTGGCTGCTTCCCGTGTTTCGGAAGCAATGCCACTCTGCAGCATGCAGAGTCTCAAAGCTTCCTTTTATGTGTTTATAGCCGTATAGCCCCCAAGCTCCTGGAGTAGTTGGCAGACAAGTTGTTTATCTCCATGAGCCTTGTGTAGAGGTTCGCCCAAGCGGCCTTCTCGCACTGGCGCGCACTTGTGCGCATGGCAAAAAGAGAAGAGCCGTGAGACTGTCCGAGCTTTAGAGCTTCAGATAGAACCTCTCCCAGATATTGCTGGTATCGGAAACCCACCAAACCCTTTACTAAAACCTTCCTTTGGCATCAGCCATATTCCGTGCAGGTGCTGATCTAGATTTCAACCTTCAACCCAACAACCCCCAAGGGTGTAGCCATGGAGCTCGATGCCCACCGAACGAGCCAGAAGGTATCGTCAGGCTTCGGGCTGAGAGGTTCAGAGTTGATGCAATAGGCTTTATAAGCTTTAAGCAGCTCCGAGTCTTTAGTGTTAGGGTTTAGGGAACGTGGCCCCATCCCTTAGATGCCTGTGTTGTCTGACCTTCCCGGCACTTTTCAGCCAATGCTTGGAGGAAGTGGGATCGCAGCTGGATGGTCAGGGTAGATTTGGGGATTGATTTGTCAGCGCTTATGGATTTTGTCGCCCTGAACCCCCTAATAAACCTTACAGAGGAAATCATAGATCCTACAGAAAGCCTGGCATTCTAACACTCCCCAAACTCCACACCCCAACCACTGAACCCCTGCAGGATCACATCTCGGAGCTACGTGATGGTGTCCTCCGCGCGCGTTCCGGGCCTCACTTCCTCCCTGCTTCAGCTGTCGATTTTGGCTTGTGTGTTGTAGGATTCCTACAAGGGTTACTGCGCGGTTCCTTTAAGATTAGAAGGCCTTGCAGTGTGCAGGTGAAGTGTTTTGGTTTTGTCGCTTCAGGATTTACTGTTTGAAGGTTTAGGGTTCGGGGTTAGCAAGGGTTTTGCTTCTTGCGTGTGGGATTGCCACGTAGCACAGAACATGCGGGAATTGCGAGGGGCGCATTGGATCTTGCCGAAACTAAACCCTAAACCCTAAACCCTAAAACCCTAAACCCTAAAACCCTAAACCCTAAAACCCTAAACCCTAAAACCCTAAACCCTAAAACCCTAAACCCTAAACCCTAAACCCACTATACAAACCCGTAGAATTCAGGCAACCTCAAGACCAAATACAGTTGGCGAAGGATAAGACACAGTATTCCTTATGTTCTCTATGACTATGTACTTGTATACCCGTACACCCCCAGCACCCTAATTCTGAAGGGCTCTGTTTGTAGGCAGTTGATCTAGATTCGGGCCTTCGAGCTCAGAGCCTTGTGCAGCCAAGTTGCCTTCACCGTCGTGGCTGTGGGCATCTGCCTTTACTACTACAAGGAGCGACTTTTTGGTTGGCCGGAGTAGCAGCTGAGTAGCAGTAGTCTGCACGGTGGAAAGCAACCAGTACGGGTGGCTGTCGTCAGAGTTGCAGTTTGAATCGCGGTCGTGGTAGTTGCAGGAGCCTTATCAAATCCACCTGTATCGCTCCTAAACCAGCTTCGTTTCGCTGCGTTCAACCTCCCGAGGCCCCAAACCTGCATCCCTCAAGCTCTGAAGCCCCAAACGCCTGCGACCACTTCACCTAAAGCACCCAATGCCAAAGCCCCAAAGCCTTGAGAATCATTCTTGTGAACTATTGCATGTTTACGATGACGGTGATCATTATGTTTATTATGATGAAGAACCCCTAAAGGCCCCCAGAACCCTAAACCCTTCACCCTGAACCCTGAACCCTAAAAAATAAACCCTAAACCCTAAACCCCTAAACCCCTAAACCATAAACCCTAAACCCTAAACTCAAGGCATAGGCCGCCCACCTACTGAGGGTGGGCGGCGCTTAAGCCCCTAGACTTCGATGCGCTACCCTAAGCAGGAGCTGACGACTGCCTTGGAGTCTCCGGCCCAGGCTGGGGATATGGGCGCCAGCAGCCCAGTTGTTTTTGTTCTTCGCCTTTTTCCCCAGGGTTGAGGGTTTAGGGTTCAGGGTGAAGGGCTAAGGGTTTAGGGTTCAGGGTTGAGGGTTTAGGGATCAGGTGTTCAGGCTGCGAGTTTCGGATTCGGGGCTCGGGCTCGGGGCGTAGCTTCGTAGTGATGAGGATGTAAGATGCAAGCATAGGAGCCAGAATCTTCATGAGTGTGTTCTGACGGTAGTTAGTTGGCGCCGATGGCGAGAGTATTTGCACAAAGCACCAGGCATGCAGATTGTAAGTGCGATGCTGTAATACTATTCGTTTGGGCTTCCCGGTATGACTATACTATAATGTACCCCGATGCCCTCTTCCCACCTGCTTAAGGAACAGTGGTAGAACCGGTCAGAATGCTGCTTTAGCTACTACGACGTTGCAAAAAGGAAAACCGGCTTTTGGACATATGCGCGCCAAGTAACAGGTGTAATAGCAATGACAAGTGATTTCAGCATCAACAACAGCGATAATTGCATCAAGGGCTTTATCGTAAGAAGAGAAGGAAGCGCGCTGCATTGCGTGATTCGGCTAATGCGGTGCTTCCTCAGAAGACGGAAGCAACTTCTGAATATTGGTGAGTGTATATATTGGGTTTTATTATGGGGTACTAGTAATATAAACAATACAAGAAGGTCGGTATTCAGCTCGCGCCCAATCACGGGTTTCCTGGCTCATCTCTCAGCCCTAATGTAGGAACCTGATTAAGAAACCCTGGGCCCTTAACCCCAAAATAGTAGGATTCATGTAAGGAACCCTAATAAAGGCCCAAGGTTTCTTAATCAGGTTCCTACATTAAACTAAACCCTAAGCAGAGAATCCGAGCAAAGAGTGATTAAACCCTTCTGCAAACCTAGAAGCCAAAACCAAAGAGTGACTAAACCCTAAAATGAGAACCCTGAGCTAAAGAGTTTCCGATTCCGGGATCCGGGACATATTCGAAGTTTCGGCGCCTTGAATCGAAGACTCGGGATTGAAGGTCGCGAGGTTCGCTTGGGAATCAGGGCATTGGCTTCTCGGGTTTTTCAAGTTTAGGGCTGGTCAGGCCTAGGTCCTGCCTCCTACGGTTTCGGACATAAGCAGCATCCCGGACTTTAATTTAGGGTTTACGGTTCAGTCGGGATGACCCTCAACTCTTCAACCCTAAACCTTTTGGCAGCCGCGCGGGCTTTGAGCCATGTCTTCGCATGGAAGAGGGTCCCATGATCACATCGCCAAGTGCACGACCCCTCAACCCTAAACCATGCGAAACTCGAAGCCGTGACATGAGAAGCATAAGCACCACAGGAGCTGGCGTAGGCTCACGGAGCGACACAATGGTAGTTACAATGACCGGACTAATCCGGATGCAGTACAAGTGTTTCTGGCATAAAACTTGACATAAAGGTACAGAGCAAGCAGCAACAGCATCTGATATTCTAGATCCATTGATATACCGAGCTTTATAAATACGTAGTTAGGCATTTGCATGCATGCATACATGTGCACTCGCTCTCTTTTGACACTGCTTCTGCATGTACAAAGCTGCATTTTCCCACGCACGCATGTGAACCTGCAGAGTTCCCAATATCCCGAACCTTTAGACAAAGCATGGCCGCAGTGCTCCCCAGCGTCCCGAACGTGGCGGGCCTTCTCCACTGGGCATGCGGCCGTGGGCAGGCAGAAGCTCCTGCTCTGCTGGTGCCCAAGCAGAAGAAAAGCAAGTGCTCCAGGGCTTGAGGTTCACACGAGGGCTTGTGGCTTGTGGCTTCCATCGCATGTGCACTTGCTTACATGATCCTTCTAGAACCCAAATCCTGAACCTTCAGCAACCAAGGTGCAGCAACATACTAGTATTCGTAGACTTTGTCAGCAGCTTTAGCATAGTCGGGAATTTAGCCCCACCACAGCGCCCAAGCAAGCAAAGCAAGCAAGCAATATTATATTGTACTGTGCTGTATTAGTATATGATATTATAATATATTATACTATATTTTACTATCCTTTTATATTATAATATCAGGTGGCTCCGCCGGACAGACTGCTGCCAGCGCTCTCGGACCTGGACGATGCCGAGCGACTGGAGCGTCTCCAGTACTGGGGCTCCGTCAATCTGCACCCCGTCCTCGATCCCTAAGGTTCCCCATTGGGGGTACTATAAGGGTCCCTTTAAGGGTTCTACAAGGGTCCCATAAGGGACGAGCTGGAGCACCGACCTTTTAAAGGGTACTGCTAGAGACGACCTCAGTAGATAGTGTCCATGACGGTGGTACATAAGCCGCTGTACTGACAATGAGCAGCACGTGCAATCCGAAAACACTAGATGAGAGTTTCAGAAATGCGTGAACCTTCAGAAGAAAAAAAGGTGAATACTAGGATCCTTCTTACCCGGAGTCCTGATTCTCTGGAACCCCGTAGATCCTCATCTCCCTGCTTTCTTCATTGTAAGGGCTTTGCCCTCGTTTCCCGTTTTAGGCTATCGCCCCTACTGATGGCAGTGATCTGCGAAAGCCTGCGCCTCACTTTCCGCGTCGCCAAGCTTCGACTCTACCCCAGCTTCAAGCCCGTCCCCCAGGAGGACGTCGAACTCCGGGCCCTTTCAATGGCGCCGGGTAGCCCTGTAGAGGAGAAGCTGGAGATAGGGGGCTTTCTTGGTGGTGTCGCAGCGTATCACGTCCTTTGTGGGGGGTTGGTGGTTCTGGCTGTCTCGAACTCCTGGATTTCCTCGCATGCGGGAGGAGGTGTTGCCTGGGAGTTGTGGGCAATCTGGCAACAGCTTTGCTTATGGACATTGTTCGTCCAGAACTTGCTGCGATGTTGCATGATGGATGCGGAAGCTCTAGGCGCATCCACATGGAAGGCTGTTCTTCTCTACACAGTCCCATGCATCAGCGACCTCTTCGATACCATGAAAGACTGGCTCATCACAGGCATTTGCTTGCTGGAGCCCCGGACCTCGTGGGGCTTTCCGATAGGGGCCATCTTGGTTTCTCTGGAGGTTTCTCTTCTCCTTGCAGGTCGCCTTCCCCGCTGCATCCCTTTAAAGGAGGAGATTTCCTTGAGCTTGCCTCTCCTGCCTCTGCAAGTGCTCTTCGCTCTGGCAAGCCTTTCCTTGGCAGCAGGGCCTGGCTGTGTGCGACTATGGGCCACGCTGTATGCGAATCTGCGCTATGGGCTCTATTCCTTCGTAGTGCTTCCCGCGACCGTACTTCTCTATGCCCTTCGGAGCCTGGCAGCTTTGTTCTTGCTGGCGCTCCAATGGCTGGCCTGCGTAGTGGCCTTCCTGGGAATGGCCATCGTTGACATTCCTGTCCTTGTGGTTTCGATCTTCGACTCCTCGCTCATTCGGTCCTCTGTAAGCGCACAGCGCAAGTGCTTGAACACTTATTGCAGCATGGCCTGGTACCAGCCCGGTGAGTGGTTCAACCAGACCAACACTTCCGTCCACTCGAAGTCTTTGACGGTGACAGACGTCGACAGCATGTCGCAAGAGCAGAGTCAGGACATGGAGGGCTGGATGCACGGCGTCTATCTCTACCTCGCAGATGGCGGACTCTTGTGTATATTTTCTCTCTACGTCGTCATCTATTCGTACCTGCAGGTTTTAGCCCACGAGGACGGCAAGAGAGATCTGCAATTTAGTATCTGATTGGGTAACCTTTAACTTTTTGGGGTTATATGTTTGTATAACTCTACCATAGTTTATATAACCCTACCATAATTTATATAACCTACCCTAACCTTTTTTGGGCCGATGGGTACTCGGCCCCTAAGGCAAAGGAGCTTCGGGCCGATCCTAGAGCTGCGCAGGCCCATTCTCTGGGAACTTCTCCAAATGGGAGTTTTCAAAAATTAGGGGGTACCTTTAAAGGGATCCTTAAAGGGATTTTTAAGGGTTCTATAAAGGGTTTAGGGTTTAGAGTTTCCAAAAATTGGGGGGGGGGGGTGGGTACCTTAATCTGGGGTCCTTATAAAATAATATAATAAGCTAATAAGGATCCTACTATGTAGGGTACTATATTAGGGTCCCCTATTTTCGGAAACTCCCAAATTCGGGCCCCTTGTTCCGGGCCCCGAAAACAGTAGGGCAGCCGTTTAAAGAGGGACCGTAAAGGGGACCCGAATTTCAGACAACTGCCCATGTACTAGTCTGTGTTGCATGGTATGAGATTGTGCTACGTAGTGCTGAACCCGGACCCATAGAGGCCCCCGCGACCAGTGGCGGAAAGATGCACGGAGTGGAGCGCGAGGACGGCTGGGAACTTGTCTGTCGACTTCCTCAGCAGCTCTCGTTTGATGATGGCTTGGACCCGCGATTGGCCGCAGGTGGGGCAAGATAAGCACCCGAATGCTGAATATAGGGGCCTGAATAATTACCTATATTATTTTTTTGGGGGGTTCCTTGTTAGAACTATAGTAGAAAGGGCCCTAAGCCCTATTCTAATTTTTAAGGCCCCTACAGCACCGACATTACCACCTACTTGCTTCCTGAAGCGTCTAGCAGCCAACTCTCGAGACCCGGTGAGCTGCACTCGACGTGAAACACCTCGCACGAGGGATTTCGAACTCCGCACGCATCCGAAACCGCAGACTTTCCGGAGGTGGTCATCGGTTTGGTTCTGGTGTGGCGGTACAACCTCCAACACCACCACGATGGCTTCGGCCTGGCTGGCATCTCCACCATCATCAGCCTCTGCATCTCGACGAGGGTTTGAGACTATGAGGTTTAGGCAGATATCGGGTGTGGCGCGCACGGACACACAAATGCAGAGTTGAGACAGGAAGTGCACACAAATGTCTAAACAACTAGAGGTATAAAGCCACATATATGTAGGCAGACAGTTATGGTCATAAGTAAGGGGCAGAAGCCGAGGCAAGGGGCTCCTGATCCCCTCCTTCCAGGCCTCCTTCGGTTCGTTTGCACTGTTTTTTTTTTTTTTGGGGGGGGGGGGATTTTGGGGTTGAACGTTTCGGGTTTGGGTTTCGGCTCCGGGGTTCAGGTGTGACTTGAGTTTGGAGTTTTGCTCAACCGACGCCCAAGAAGCTGCAGCTTACTGTCAGAAGTAGAGCTCGAAGCCTGGCTCCGAACGATTTCTTTGCCCTAAAATCCTGAAAGCTCGAAACCCAGTCCTCCCAAACTGCCAAGCCCGAAGCGTCCAAAACGAATCCTCCATGTCCACTCTAGCAATACAAACCCGAGGCGCTGAGATGAATGATCGGAATTCCTACTTGCAAAACCACATGCTGGAATCATAACTGACCCGTAGCAGCACACATAATCTCTTAATTCGATGCAGCAGCTGCATCAAACTCTAGGCCTAAGGGCTTGGGGAGGGGTTTAGTCAGTGCTCATCCTTGTACTAGTATATAATACATAAAAAAATGTATATTTATGTGGATGGTTTAGCTTGGATTAGGTCAGGTTAGGTAGACAGTGCTCGGCAGCGAAGAATATGCCGATTTGTTTGTTGGTCTGATTCATGCGTGTGCACATGCACATAGAAGCACGTCAACCGAAACTCTTCACAGCGATGTGAGGCCTGCTTATGCCAATGGCAGGAGAACAGGGCGCTGGATGCTCTGGAGGTTTCTTGGCTGACAAATTCGAGGTTTCCGTGCTAGCAAAGATTTGTAGAGAGCAGGCTGGAATAATGGTACGCGAGAGTACATCGGACCCAAAACTGGGAGGCTGTCCGTTTTTGCATGTTCTGGTGACAAACAACAATTACACAAAAATGTGCACCCGAAAATGCATTCTGTTCGAAGGATTGAAGCTCGTTCCCATAGGATGCATGCTGGAAGTCTGCACTGATGTTTGTATGGAAGAGCACAGAACTAAGCCTACTTTCGGACCTACATTGAAGCCCGAAACCCCAAGGCGAAACACACCACGACTTCAGTGTCTTTGAACCTGAAATAGTTGCTCTATGTCGGTCTAGAGATATTCCTGAGCAGTTTTAGGAAGTTGGGTTCCAGCTCTTCGAGGATGCTATGGAGTTTGCGTTTGTTTGGACACGGAATGTGTCAGTGTGTTTCGTCTAACTAAACCTAGGCACAGGAAGCAAAGGAGTTCTTAAAATTTCGGATTTCACACAGCCACATATGTCCAGAAAGCTTACCTAAAATCGAGAATCCCAGAATGTCTGGTATCCAAACATGGAGCAAGCTCGAGTAGGATTCCTAGTATGTAGACCCCCGGAAAGCCTCCCTAAACCCCTCAATCCCCCCCCCAAATTGGACCTTGAACCCTTAACCCTACTCGGAGGTTTTGATAAGCTGGGAGCGGCTTCCGGCCTTGGCACGCAAATTGCACCAGACCTTCTCCAGGACCTTGTGCCCGGCTTGGCCTTCCGGGCTTGACCTTCCAGGGTCTTCAGAGGCTTCAGAATTGGGCTACGAGGGATTTCGGATTTTGGGCTTGGGTTTTTCGAATAGAAAAGATACATAAACTAATTTCGAGTCCAGGGTTAGGGACTTAGATTCGAACCCTTGCAGGATCCGACGGCCGGAGGTGGAGCAGAAACTGCAGACCTTGGTGGAAAAGCAGTCCCTGGAGGTTCTGCAGAGGTTCAATGTTACAGTGCCTTGCCCTGCTATATGAGACGTTGAAGGCTTTGGGTTTGGGGTTTAGTGCAAGGATTTCGGGTGCATTCTATGCATTGAGAACCACTCGTTGGCAAGGGAGCTGCGGGTTCAGATAAACCTGATGCTTGGTGTGATGCACTGAATCCTAACACCAAACCCGGACAGCCAGTCAACCCTCAACCCTAAACCTAAACCCAGGAACGCAGCCTCTTCCGCCCTGTGGTCTCCGCTGTTGAGCAGTGGATGAGCGACTGCCTCCCACTGGAGTCTGACCAAGTTCAGGAGGCCGTGGTCTCAGAGTTTGGGGGTTCGGGGTTCCGGGAAATTCTAAGGTTTAAGAGGCCGCCGGGTTTGGGAGTTTAGGATTCAGCGCTTGAGAGATTCTGGGCTTCAAGGTTTTCCATCTCGTTGATGATTCCGGGGTGGTGTTGGTTTCAGGGCCGACTCTCGGAGATAAGGGTCTGTCTGACTTGTTCCTCCGTTTTCCCTTCTTGTGGCAGCTTCGTTGATCTGGCTGACTAGCTTTGCCTCGACCTGTGCTATCCCCTACCTGCCCAAAGATCCACAGCATCGAGCTCAGTACCTGGGTGCGTGGCATAGAGTAGAGTTGGCATCACAAGGCAAGGAAGCATCGCGTTGTGCAGCAAGGGCGTGTCATGTAACATTGCAGTCTCCGGTGTCATGCGGGATACTAATAGTTCTTTCGTCAATATGAGGATGATGATGATGGTTGTGATGATGATAGTGGTGATGGGGCATGGTGGTGATGGTGATGGTAACGATGATGGTGGTGATGTTGATGACCCTGATGACGACGATGATGATGCTGCTGCTGTTGCTGCTGATGGTGACGATGATGGCGGCCATCACCACCGTCAACATCATTATGCCCAGTTGCGAACTCCATGGCTTGAAAGGCCAGGAACTTACAAACTTACAAAACCCACAAAACATGCAGTCCTGTCAGCCAGCACCATCTTTGTCTCAAGGATTCTTATCTCCTCCAAGCCCGAACCGATGCTCGTTGAGCCCCACTAACCTGCGTACCCGCCACAGTCCCAGCTATCAATCTGTCTGCTACCCTTGGGGGAAGGGCGAGGCATTGTGTCCATAGACGAAGAGAGAGGGGGAGAGAGAGAGAGAGAGAGTGAGAGTGAGAGTGAGAGTGAGAGTGAGAGAGAGAGAGAGAGAGAGAGACGGAGAGATAAGTGGCAAGTTCTCCAAACGATCGGTAGGCATGCAGAGACAGACAGATGAGGTCAGATGAAGACTGTTTGTGATTTCGCAATCCACGAAAAGCTCCTGTGTACAAGCTGCAAGCAGGTGACCGTTCACCTGCTGGCCATCTATGTGGACAAGGGGGCCACAGCGGAGGAACTGCTCATGGGCAGCAAGTATTGGGTGAAACTTCCGTTTTGAGAAGCTTATGGCCTGTGTTCTTATTTCTTGCCAGTTATGTCAATATTTCTTTGTTACTGTATCCGGCACTCTGATTTCTTTTGTCGTTGCTGGTTCTATTGTCATTGTCAGCAACTGTCCTGTATGTGTGGTCTGGCCACCGTATCTGCGCTGCAGTGCTGGACTTGTCATTGCAAGAACTTTTGCAGCTGCGAGCTCTGTAGGTGGTATTCCTAACTGTTGTACTATAGGAGCCGTCGGGGGGTCAGACTGTTGTTGTGCATAACCGTTGCATAGCTCAACGCCGTGACCGTTCGTTGGAGGGGGAGGAGGCGTTTGTTACATAGTTACATTGTTAACCTCCCCCCCGCCATATTTTCAGCACCCATCACCCTGAACACATACTGGTGCGAGAGCTTCAGATTGATGCGAGCGGAAACCCCAGTAGACATAGACATCAACGGAGTCGAGCAGCTCGCGCGCATTACCCTTCAAGCTTGACCTCATCCCGCACCGACGCCACAAGAGGGTCGTTTACAAAGGGGTCAGCGCCGTGACTTTCGGTTTCCTTTACAAGACTTTTCATCTGATTTTGCGACAGTATGCTCAACTGGCGCATGCCGAGGGATCCGAAAGATGAAGCCCCAAGAACCCTGATGAATTGCTAGAATCCGAGTATCCCAGGCTGGGGAAGTTGCGACTCCTCAACTACTTTAGGCGCCTTTATAATTACCTACACTGTCTTGGGGGCTCCTGATTATAATTATACCCAAAACCCTATTCTAATTTTTAAGGC
This sequence comes from Symbiodinium sp. clade A Y106, assembly GCA_003297005.1. NCBI lineage: Eukaryota > Dinophyceae > Suessiales > Symbiodiniaceae > Symbiodinium > Symbiodinium sp. clade A. The sequence continues at coordinate 31,538 of BGNK01005021.1, read as the reverse complement.
CCCTATATTACCAAACCTCTGAGCTCTGAACTCCTTGAGTCCTCAAGCATCCTCATGTCAATCTTGTAGGGGGCTTGGTTAAGTGAGTAATCTTGTTCCGTCCGACTCCCTAGTACGAACACAATGTAGAATCCTCAAGATCCCATTCGAGACCCTCCCTACACCCCTAAGCCCAAAACCCACAAAAAGAATCTGAGACCGTGAGCCCTAAAGCGCTGCGCCCAGGTCAGCCGCGGGATATCCTACATTGGAGGTTCAGGGTTTGGGGTTCAGGGTTTTTGGGGTTTATAGTTCAGGAATGCTTGGGCAATTTGGGGACTTTCTTCGAAGTAGGCGTGTTTAATTGGAGTCCCTATAATGCGGATCCGACCTCTGTTCATTATTTGGCAGTTCTTATGTTTAGTACAGATTCTACTCTTGCTGACTGACATCAGTGCCCAGTGTTTGACGAAAAGTTCTGTTTGGGACCCGTGTGTGAGGCAGAAACTCAAGGAACCCCAAAGAAAAGCCATTCTCATGATTTCTTACAATCAACCCGTGAGAGCATCGGGCTATTGTGCAAAACTAATTATGTACTATGAATTATTCAAGGCCTCTTGTAGGGTCACTGCCGATTTGCGAGGGTACGTAGTCTCGGTGATTGCGGAATCGCTCATCTTGGGAGGCATAGGGGTGCTGCTGGAATGGTTCTTCGGTACCTAGTTTCACTGTTTGCAGCCTGTGCTGGCATAATTAGTGCGACTCCTAACAGCTAAACCCTACACCCCTTTTTCTGCATCCTTCAAGGGGACTCTTTATAGTACTTTATAGGACCCTATAGTACCCTTTAAGGTGACTCCTATTGCACAAGCCCATAAAATGACCCCAAGGAGCCGCATCATAGTACCCCTTAAAGGAACCCTAAGGCAGCCCACCATTATAGCACTCTGCAGAGGATCTCCCTGAGAGGTGCTCTCGGCGTGGAGGCTCCTGGGTCGCTCCTGCAGCAGTTGCCGAGACGAGGGCCTGGTAACTACCACGGCCATGTGGGAGCTTCCGAAATTTAGGGGTACCTTATTTAAGGGCTGACTCCGCTGCCGCCGACCCCGCATGGGGGTGGTGTTGTAGACAACCACTGTTTCAATTTTCTGTTCTGCACAGGTTGGAAACAACAGGAATAGCAGTAAAATTCACAAGACTGCTTCGTTCCTGGGCTTTTTTATTTTATTGAGGTGCTAAACTCAATGGAGCGAGGCCCCGTCCCTTCCCCTTGCCCCCTCCCCCTCCCCTGAAGAAAACCAATGTCTTCTCTGCTCCCCCACAAAAGAACTAGTGTTTTTCCTTTTTCTGCAGTTTCGAAACAACGCAAATGCCGTATGTCTGGGATAGACTTGGAACGATACAGAGAAAGTTAGCGTACCAAACTTCGGAACGAAGAAGATCAGCATGGCTCCTGTGCAANTTTTTCTGCAGTTTCGAAACAACGCAAATGCCGTATGTCTGGGATAGACTTGGAACGATACAGAGAAAGTTAGCGTACCAAACTTCGGAACGAAGAAGATCAGCATGGCTCCTGTGCAAGGATTGCACGCACAAATCGAGAAGTGTACCAAAGCAAGCAAGCCATTGGAACGATACAGACTTTAGCAGGGCCCCAGCGTAAAGATGACAGGAAGGAATCGAGAAGCGTAGCACCCCAAGCTTCCTCTGTCGCCTGCCTCCTCCTGCCGGCGGCTGCCGGAGACGCNGGAACGATACAGACTTTAGCAGGGCCCCAGCGTAAAGATGACAGGAAGGAATCGAGAAGCGTAGCACCCCAAGCTTCCTCTGTCGCCTGCCTCCTCCTGCCGGCGGCTGCCGGAGACGCGGAGGCCGGGACGCCCCCAGGGATGGGCCCCAAATCCTAAACAGCAAACGCTAAACCATAGGTCCATTAGTTAGGGTTGCGCCTGCCAAGGCGGCTAAGCGCCTGCAAAGGCGGTTAAGCGCCCTCAATGGCGGTTAAGCGCCTGCAAAGGCGGTTAGTGGTTTAGGAGAGATAGGGTTTAGGGGAGGGGTAGGGTTTAGGTCGCCTACCCAAAGGCGGTGAGGGTGTTTGCGATAGAAAGGGCGTAGGCCTATGAGGGGACGAGGGGTAAGTTAGGCAAGCAGGGTTCAGGTCGCGTAGGTTTGGCCGTCAAGCGCCCTAAGGCGGTTGGGGGTTTACGATCTAGAAGGTTTAGGGGATTAGCAGGGTTTACGAAGTCAGGGTTTACGTCGCCTATTTTGGCGGTTAAGCGCGCCGAGGCGGTTTCGGGTTGAGGATAGAAAAAGTTTAGAGGATGTGTTACCGCGGGGGCGGGGGGCGGTGGTTTGAGGGGTTTTGAAGGGTCAGGGGTCTCTGTCGGGGTTTCTTGAGTGGTTTTGAGGGGTTATGCGGGGTTTCGAGGGGTTTTGAAGGGTTGCGAGGTGTCGTGAGGGGTTTTGAGGGGTTTGGAGTGGATGAGGCGTTTCAATGGGTTCAGGGGTTTTGATGGGTTCAGGGGTTTTGAGGGGTTTTGAGGGTTGGGGAGGGGGGGAGCGGTGGGAGGGTTTGGGGCGGGGGAGTACGGTCAAGGGCCACTGTTGCGTAACCGCTCCCGCCGCGGCCGCAGGGGGGGGGGGCATTCGAATGCCTCTGCACAAGGGCTCTGCTGTCTACTGCCACTGCCGCTAAAGCGGTAGTCTAACTGCACAAATGATTTGACAGATTACTTGTCAAAATTTAGCTGATCAGGCAACACGAATCGGTCAATCACCGTCGACGGGGGCGGGAGGCGAGGAGAGGGCGGAAGGGAGGGGGGGCAGGGGCGGGGCACATGGATAGGTTCACAACCGCATGTCCGTGAACCTATTGTTTTGTGGGGGGCGGGGGCCCGCATCATGAGCATCAGTGGCGCGCTTGAAGGCGGTTTGTGGTGTTTAGGATAGAAAGGGTTCAGGGGATCAGTTGGGTTTTGATTTCAGGGTGTAGGTCGCCCACCTCGGCGGTTAGGCGCCTGTAAGGGCGGTTCGGGTTTAGAGGGTCTAGTACGGCTAGGGTTCAGGGTTTACTAAAACCCTAAATAAATTCAAACCCTGCAACCCTAAACCCTGAAGCTTGAAACCCCAGAGCCCAACCCCTGCCGTCGCTTGGCAGAACTACGGNCAACACAGGGAACCTTGCCAGGTCCAGACAGAGAAGGATTGACAGGAGCTTAACCTGCTAAATTGTTATATGTAACCTCGGTTGTATGGGCACCTTCTTACAAGGAGGAATTCCCAGTAAGCGCGAGTCATCAGCTCGTGCTGATTACGTCCCAGCGCAAGGTACACACCGCTTGTCGCTCCCACCGATTGAGTGTGCCGGTGCATCATTCGGGCTGGCGCAGTGCTCAGTTTCTGGACGTTGCGTTGGAAAGTTTCATAAACCTTATCACTTAGAGGAAGCAGAAGTCGTAACAAGGTTTCCGTAAGCGACATTGCGGAAGGATCATGTCCTGNACGTTGCGTTGGAAAGTTTCATAAACCTTATCACTTAGAGGAAGCAGAAGTCGTAACAAGGTTTCCGTAAGCGACATTGCGGAAGGATCATGTCCTGGGCTGCACACGCGCTACACCGACGCGCGAACGAGTTTGCAATCTTGCCCGGAATGGCCGGGTAGTGTTTTTAAAATGCATCATGATGGGGATGGGACCTTGCAGTTATGAATCCTCAACGAGACATTCCTAGTCAGCGCGAGTCAGCAGATCGTGCTGAGTTCATCCCAGCGCAAGGTACACACCGTCTGTCGCTCCTACCGATCGAGTGCTCCGGTGAATTATTCGGACTGGCGCGGTGCTGAGGCTTTGGACGTTGCGCTTGCAAGCGTCCCGAACCTTATCCCTTAGAGGAACAAGAAGTCGTAACAAGCTTTTTGTAGGTGAACGTACGAAAGGAGCATGTCCTGGGCTGCGCACGCGCTACACTGATGCGCCAACGTGTTTGCAACATTGCCTCGAATGGCAGGGTAATCTTTTTAACATCATCACGATTCGGACAGATCATTGCAAGTATCGATTTTCAACGAGGAATTCCTAGTAAGCGCAAGTCATCAGCTCCTGCGGATTACGTCCCAGTTCAAGGTACAAACCGCCCGTCTTCCTACCGATTGAGTGATTCGGCGATCGGGACGGGCGCGGTGCTCAGCTTCTGGACTTTGCGTTGGGAAGTTTCATGAATCTTATGATTTATAGGTAGGAGAAGCCGCAATAGGGTTTCCGTAGGTGAACCTGCGGAAGGATCCTTCACACTATCCAAAACATGTCGTGAACCTGGCTCCCACCTCGGCGGTTATGCGCCTGTAAAGGCGGTTAGGTTTAGTGGGTTCAGTACGGCTAGGGTTTGGGGTTTACGAAAACCCTAAATAAATTCAAACCTTGAAACCCTAAACCTTCAAGCTTGAAACCCCAGAGCCCAACCCCTGCCGTCGCTTGGCAGAACTACGGCGGCCGTGGAGCCTGCGGCTTCATTGGACTCAACACAGGGAACCTTGCCAGGTCCAGACAGAGAAGGATTGACAGGAGCTTAACCTGCNCAACCCCTGCCGTCGCTTGGCAGAACTACGGCGGCCGTGGAGCCTGCGGCTTCATTGGACTCAACACAGGGAACCTTGCCAGGTCCAGACAGAGAAGGATTGACAGGAGCTTAACCTGCCAAAGTGTTATATGTAACCTCGGTTGTATGGGCACCTTCTTACAAGGAGGAATGCCTAGTAAGCGCGAGTCATCAGCTCGTGCTGATTACGTCCCAGCGCAAGGTACACACCGCTTGTCGCTCC
>BGNK01005021.1:2653-17475 GCA_003297005.1 Symbiodinium sp. clade A Y106 | reverse complement strand
GCATGCAGGCGCACAATGCCAGAGAATTGGTTGCGCTCAGCTTGGTATGAGGTTGCTGTGTCGTACTACGGCATTGCGACGGTGCACTGCGAGCTCCTGCAAGCAGCGATCCTAGAGATTTGGGTCAACGCGTTGGCCATGAAGCATGTGGAGCACGACAAATTTCACGACGAAAGTGCATCAAGCTGCAGCATTCTTCAAGGAGGTGACGGCAACTACATTTTGGCAACCTGTGCGCTGCAACTCTGTCCCGGTATACGCGAGCACATGTGGAATGCTGTTACTGTGGGTACGTATGTAGAAGGAGCCCTGCATCTTTTGCAGCGGCGACGCTACATATGGGCTGTGAGGGCTATTCTTGGCTATGTGCGGTCGGTGCACAAATATCTTGGCAGGCGGGAGGGGAGGCCTCCGAGTGATGCTGCGTTGAGCAGCTGGGACAGCATGCTGGCAGACGCGGAGACCTTTTTCGAGGCCTATCACAACGAGCCTGTCTAGATTGGTCCCAGAGCTGCACCGCTGGTTGTATATGGAGCTTCTGGCTCGCTTGATTTCTCGCTTGTGTAGAATAATGGATCTTCAAGCAGGGCCCGGAATGCTCCCTCCACGGTAGTCTTGTTCCTGTAGGGTAACACATATAGATTAACTTCATCTAACTTAGCTTCGAGCATGACCATCTCACATTGGACCAAAGTTGACTGCCTGGGAGGCTGGAATAGCTTTGAAAGCTGTGGACGTAGGTTTTGCCGTGTACAGAATGGGCCGTTGCGCCCGGAATGCGACCTCCATGGTAGTGTACATACAGTAGATTAAGTTTATCTAACTCACAGCATGACCATCTCACATTGGGTCAAAGTTGACTGCCTGATAGGCTGGAATAGCTTTTGAAGCTGAGGACGTGGTTTTGTTGTGTACAGATCTGAATGGGCCGTTGATCGGCCGACAGTTACTCATATAAATCACAAGTCGAGCCAGAGCGAACGAAACAAGACTTTGAAGCTTGGGTTGAGGGTTGCAGCTTAGAGGGCGCAGAGCCAGCAATAGAACATAAGCCGCAAGCACTAGTTCCCGATAGACGTATGTATACAATGTACATGATTGAATATCAGAAGATACCATGGTGCCAACGAGGTCGAACTTCGCGCATCTTGCAGCCGGACTCAATGCTAAGGCGGGACTGGTCTTTGGCAACAAAGATGCCACCAGAGTAAAGGGTCCAGCGCTTGAGGGCTTTGTGATTCCGCCAGGATAAAATCCTAAACCCTAAACTCTACAATCTAGATAGCCCAAATCCTAAACCACGGGTGTTCGCTCCTTGTGCTTGTTCCGCCGCTTGCAGATGCCGTAGCCAGTCAGCGAGAGGGCCTAAATCACAGGTTCGGGGTTAAGGATGTATGCATGTATGCACGCATGAATGTATGTGGTTTTAAGGGCATTGGAGTTTCACGCAAACTCCCTGCCCTGAAGCTTGCTCAGCAGCCGTCAGAACATGTTGTTGCTAACATGTGCAGCTCGCTTTTTCCAGCCATTCAACTTGCACTTGAACAACTGACCTGTGCAGATTCTGCATGTCACATTAGAGCTTTGCACACTGTACACTTGGTGACTGTTCAGTGCCTCGACTGTAGTGGGGGGTGCATGGACTCGGACATCCCGGAGGGTCGTGGCGTGGAGGCGGCTGTTGAGGCGCTTCGTGCTACCAACTTTAGGCTTCACTGCCTGGAGCTACGGGTTGCAACCTTGGAGAATCAGTCCAGTGAGTTCCGTGAACTTCAAGCGAGAGTCAACACTCTTGCGCTGTGCGTTGATACTGCGGAGGGTGCGATTGCTGTCTTGCAAAGCTCTTTTGTGAATCAGCAAGGCATCAGTCTGCGGTTGGAAGTGCAGAGTCTCTCGAAGGTGTTGACTCAGGCTGTCGAGGTTCTCAACAGGCTCGAGCCCGAGCTTCTCCGGCTCCTCCGCTGGCGCGAGCGGTTCACATCATCCCTTCAGCGTGAGCTTGACGTTTTGGGTCATCAGTTCAGCATCGTGGGTGCTCAACTTGACGTCGTTAGGCTGGATGAGTTGGATTGAATTGGAGTTACATCGCATGCGTGCTGCTCCTGCAGACTTGTCTTCTTCAGATTCGCGGGTACATTTGGCCTCGCCGGGTCCGTCTCCTTCTGAGATTGTGGATCTCGCCGAGGATGTCTCTGGGGAGCCTGTGGCGATTTCGTCGGCTAATCTGTATCTAGAAACGCTTCCTCAGCCTCCGTCTGAGATCGTGGTCTGGGTGCTGGACTTGCTGCTGTGTAAAGTGGCTGTAGATGTCTGTTGTGAACAATCATTGTGTTGACTCAATTTTGTTTACAACGAATATACAGCCACATTGCTCAGCAGTCGTCAGAACTTGTTGTCGCTAACATGTTGAGCTCGCTTTTTTCATCCACCCGGTCCGCTCTAGTAGCTTCGCACAGCGAGAGCAGGTTCGTTGCTTCCATCGCCGTATGTTTCTTTACGCTGTGTTAGCTGGTGTACCTTTTATATAAGAGATTCTGGTACTCGTATGCTTGTACCGGCCAGGTTGCTTCGAACTCTGTCTTCTGACTTTTACTTAGCTTGCACCGCAGAAGGCTTCAAGCCAAAACGAGAGGGACCGTTCTGAGGTTCGCGCAAGATCTGCTTGACTTGCTGCTGTGTAAGGTGGCTGTAGACGTCTGTTGTGATCAGCAGAATGCGTAGCAAATAGTTAATCTGTTTGGGGTTCAGGGAGGTTCGCGCGAGAACTGCTTGACTGGCTGCTGTGTAAGGTGGCTCTAGACGCCTGTTGTGAACAGCAGAATGCGTAGCAAATAGTTAATCTGTGTGGGGTTCAGGGTTTAGGGTTTAGGGTTTAGGTTCCAGCGAGACTAGCTTAAGGACTAGCTTTGTCCATTACAGAACTTACATCGAGAGCAAGTTCCAGTTCATGGGTGAAGACAGTTGCTATGCTCTTGATGATGATGCCTCTTCCAGCAGAGGCGGCTGGCAGCGCAGTTTTGTGCAAGTATGTTTTCCCTGCAGTGCTCTTGATCGTGACGATCGGAATCAGCACAGCTGCGGACAGCAGTTGGGAGCCAGGGAGCTCAGCAGGTGACGAGGAGTGGTTGTATGTAAGTGCACCACGGGGCAATGCTCTGCGAACCATTGGTGCAGGTATCGTTGGAGCGATGTCGCTCTTGCTTTGGAGCTTTGGGCCAGGAAGGCCGGATGTAAAAGAGCTGCAATGTCAGAGAACTCCAGAGCCAGTGGATGACTCTGGGATCTTCTTCTGCGGACTTGGTGCAATGGCTGCAGTGATGATCTACCTCTTGCAGATCATATACAATTACAGCAAAGAGAACACGCGGTTGAGGCAGCAACTGGCCGCAGCCCAGGAGACTGCCGATGCAGGTGCACAGGAACCACAAGTGGTGAATGAAGTGAAGACAAACAATGGTGGTGATTTGACAGCCCAAGTGCTATACCTGAGTGACAGGGTGGAACACCTCGGTCAGTGCTTGCTAGAGTCCGAGAACAAGGCCCTCGAGTACAAGTACGAGACCCAGATCCATATTGGTGCAAAGAGAGATCTCAGCAAGGAGATCGTGGGTTTGAAGAGGCAGCTGGAAGCTGCAGATCGGGAGCTCACGCGTGCCCGTGAGCGGATGCATCGTGAAGTTGAGNGATCCATATTGGTGCAAAGAGAGATCTCAGCAAGGAGATCGTGGGTTTGAAGAGGCAGCTGGAAGCTGCAGATCGGGAGCTCACGCGTGCCCGTGAGCGGATGCATCGTGAAGTTGAGCGAGCAAGGAATCAAGCTGTTCCTCCTTGTGTCGTGGTTACAAGCCGCGGCAAGTGTTACCATCACGAAGGATGTCATCACGTGTATCAGAACTACAACCAGAACGACATCTACAAAGTTTGCAGTCACTGCAAGGACNTGTTACCATCACGAAGGATGTCATCACGTGTATCAGAACTACAACCAGAACGACATCTACAAAGTTTGCAGTCACTGCAAGGACATGTTTGCAAGACATGGATGAGGCCATGTACGAGCGCCAATGCCCTTTGACGGTGCTCAGGCATGTGAGGAGCGATTCTATTGCGCCATGTGCGAGCTTCAATTCCCTTTACGATGCTCAGGCGTGGGAGAATGGAAAGCCCGTGTTGCGCACGTCAATGCACTTTGCGATGTGCAGGGCATGGGTTTCACATGTGTTTCAATGTGCTTCGTAGGTGTATAGCTGTGTACAACGAACCTCAGGCGGGGTGAGGACACATTACATCCCTGCCCTCTGTACACTTACGGTTCGAACAGCGTAAGTTGTTTTACATGATTTGGGCGTGAGCCCAATGTCGTTGTGAATTGCGGAACACCGTGAACTGTGCACGACCGAAGGCTCCAGAGTTCTTGTGGCAAAGTCCGAGTGTTTTTACACATCGACCCCTGCCAAGTTGCACGACAGAAGCTTCTCAGACATATTTTGACGGCACGTTTGCTCCNGGCAGCAGGCGTTGCAGGCGGCTTGTCTTCGCCGCTTTGCGCTGGAGGCCAGCGCAGAACATTTCGGCTGTTTGCGGTTTTGACAGAGGTGGGTCTCAGCATTATGGTCCGCGGTTGTCTTCGATTGCATCTAGTTTTGGGGTCCGAACTCTGAAGCTCAAAACCCAAAGCGTCCAGGCATGCCGAGTCTTGACGCAGCATTTAAGGATTTGCTTCAGTGGCTGTGTTTGACTGTCTAGGCATCGTGCTGTGCCCATGCCGTTGTCGATGTTCAAAGAAAAGCAAACCATCGTGGCGATGCTGGTCGCGAAGCATGACGAGCCCGCGTGGGGCGTTCCGACATTGTGCTGTCGCTTGCTGGCACAGGATGGGTCGCAGTTGGAGCTGCAAAGCACCGGCGAGGCCCGGCAGCACTTCGATCAGTTCCCTCTGCATGTGGTTTGCTCCTTCGAAGTTGCCCGTGCCTGTGTGAAAGCGTATGGGGCGACGTCGAAGACGGGCATCAAGAACAAGGCGTTCGTGAGAATGGCNGTTCCCTCTGCATGTGGTTTGCTCCTTCGAAGTTGCCCGTGCCTGTGTGAAAGCGTATGGGGCGACGTCGAAGACGGGCATCAAGAACAAGGCGTTCGTGAGAATGGCCTACAAGCCCAGGGTCTTCCAGCGGGCGCTCGCATCGTTCCCTTTGGAGGTGGTTGCTGACAGGGAGCATGCCCAGCCGCAGGACATCGACCAGATGGCGGAGGCAACGTGTGTGAAATAGTCCGGATTATGTCGACATGGGACCTTGCTAATGCACGCTGTGATTTGTTGTGTCCCTGCAGGACTCCATGACGAACGTCTGCGGCAAGGTTGTGCGCATCGGCCCGCCGCCTCCGTCGTCGGAGGGCAGCGCTTTGGCGCGCCGCACTATCGGATTGCGGTACGGTGACTATGAGTACGACGTCCAGCTGCTGGGTTCGTCTGCCTTGGGCAGCTTCAGCACCGGCGACAGCATCATGATTTTCAGCGTGCGAAAGTCGCTGTACTGTGGCGTGGCTGCCTTGGAGACGACGCGTTTGTCTTGGACGCTTGGCTCCGCATCGTGGATGGTTGTTCCAGACGGCACAGGTCCAGCGCGGAAGGCCATGAAAGTCGAGGTTTTGACTCCAGTTTCGGTGAATCACTTGAAGAACCAGACGCAGGCTTGCGCAACCAACGCCAGGCTCGNGGTTGTTCCAGACGGCACAGGTCCAGCGCGGAAGGCCATGAAAGTCGAGGTTTTGACTCCAGTTTCGGTGAATCACTTGAAGAACCAGACGCAGGCTTGCGCAACCAACGCCAGGCTCGGTGCGGTTGATGACAGCATCTTTGACTGCAACATCTGGGTGAGCGATCAGAAGTTGAGGGTGCCCATTACGCTCCGCGACCTCTCAGGGAGCGTGGAGGCTACGCTGTGGGGCGAACAGCTGCTCCTCGACCGAAGACTATCGCTGTCATTTTCAGGTAATCTGTTAGTACGGAGTGATCCCATTACATCCCTCAGTGTTTCAACTCGAGGACTCAAGCCACCGGCGTGAACGTGGACGAGATGGCCACTGTGTGGGGCTTGTGCGAAGATGATGGAGAGGCGCGCGAAACGTTCCTCAATATCTTCAAGCCGTTGACAACATCCGAACGCACCTGGACGTTGCGGCCCAAGCCCTGGAAGGACACCATCCAATGGAACGTCGCGGCCATCTCTGCTCCACTTGCGAGTGATGATTGACTGGCCAGGTCGTAGTGCAGCTTTCCTTTCCTGCGGTTTTTTCCAGGCAGCAAATTCCTTTTGCGCGGCCTTTTCCAGGGCGACGCAACTTCGCCTAGTCGCTTTCATGTCTAGTGCCTCAGTCTGCGGCCGGCTCGCCAGTCAGTGCGAGTTTGCGGCAGGTTTGCGGCGTGTTCGGGTCATTTTCAGGTCGCAGGGCGCAGAGCCAGGGGAGTCAGTGTTAAAGGATTCTAAGGATGTGGCAAGCTTGTAATGCTGCTCTGGGCGGGCCCTGAAACCGCAGCTCTGACGCCGGTGATTTTCGGCAGGCGCACGGAAAGTGTGAGTTGTCAAACAGATAGCGAGACTGTGCTGCTTGTCGCCAGTGCTCGCTTCTTCAGTCTTTTGCATGTGCAGCGATCGACGGAAACTAAAGTCACGTAGCTGCTTTGCAGCTGTTTGGTACAACTGCGCCGGCTGTAGCTCTAGGTCGCCTGCGTCGGCCATGAGCGAAGCAGCAACGGTCCACGAGATGGTGGTAACGTTCTACTCGCAGCAGCATTTCCCATCTCGATCCACTTTCCGACGTTATCTGTGCAGCTTGGTTCCGGATGCGGAAGTGACGTTCAGACAGACCATTCTTTTTGCCAATGGGCTGGGCGCCCGCATTGGTTGCCGCTGCAGTGCAACGATACAGAGCCAGCTCGTGACTGCCTTGAGCGGTGTGGGCCGTGTGCGCCTTCTTGAAGAACCCTGTGCGAAGGCCGCGTTAAGAGTGTTACGAATGCGAGCTTTCTCTTGTTTATTTGGTTGTCCCTGGAGGCGACAATCGCCGCGACATCCACTCAATCTACTCGTTCTGTTGCGCGGAGCGTGGATGTTCTTGCGCGTCACCTTCCTGAGAGCAGCAGCAAACGTGCCAGAACGGTAGCCCACCTGGCCGAAGCCCTCGCTGTTAGCACTCGTGCAGCGGCAAAGTCGCTGAGCACGGCTTGAGATTACCCTGGTTTCTGCTCATTGTGTGTAGCTGGCAAATGGCGCTGTCGACAGGTTGTGCGACAGTATCAGCTTTTTGCCAAAGCGAGTCGCGCGTGGAACGCCGGTTCTCGTTGCAGTTGTCAGGTTGCAGCGTCGCAACACTTGCGACCTTGCAGCATTCTGGCGACGAGGAGCACGGTCAAAAGGCAGCTCTAGGTTTTGGAAGGGATGATCAGTGGCAACAGTGCTAGACACAACAGCACGCGAACTCGCAGGAACAACACAAAGAAAATTCACAGCATATCATGGCGAGCGCAGCAACAGTCACCTGAACTAGGACAGCAGTGGCAGCCATAGTGAGAACACAGTGAGGCTTGAAGTAGAGCCTGCGGCTTGGGGAACTGCAATCACACCAAGCAGCACAGGTAGTTCTTTCAAGACTCGCTGTATCCTTCTGACTACTGCACCCCTCATTCTAATATACTAAAAGTTCTTCCACTCAACGAACAAGCCACGATTGAGGTCTTTAAACTAAAGCCCTAAGACTCTTCGGGGCTTGCGTTGGGGTTTGGGGGTAGCTAGATAGTGTCGCGTTCAAGACGTCTGCCCTCCATAGTGAGCCGTAGCTCCCACACCGTAGTAAGGGTCTTAATAATAAGGTGAACAGGGTTTCTGGGCCCATTGTACTATAAAAAAAACTAGGGAACTCCGAAAATAGTATTGGTAATTGTTTAGGCCCCTGTATTACTTGCCAGCAGACGACAGCTGACCAGGTCCTCGAGAAAGCCGTGCGGCCGCGGGCCTCGCCGTGAGCGGTGCCAGCGGCCGTCGCCTCAGCTACTGCCGAGCAACGCTGCCGGGATTTACGGGTTTAAGTTCGCATGAAGTGTTGAGGACTTAAGGGGTTGAGGCGGTTATGGGCCTTTTTCCAAGTGGTGTAGAGAGATACGCGAGGAGCCTTAAAGCCTCACCAGCGAGCACTGGAACCCAAATCCAACGCAAGCCCTTGGACTCTAAGCCTCCCCACCTCTGGTATACCTGAACCCTCGACCAGAGTATAATTCCAACCGGGTACCCAAACACCCTCAGCACAGCAACCGAACTCCAGGGCGAGACCACCGCAGCCGAGCAGAAAAGCTTCTCAAAATCGAGTGCCAAGTCGTGCCGGCGCAACTTCGTAGTCTATATTCGGGGTCATAATACAGGCTATCTAGGAACTGTTGAAATAAATAGATGACGACCTATATATATATACATATATATATATTTATATATAAGGTCTAACCGTTACAGAGTGGGAGCAGCATCAGCTTCGGAGGTTTTTAGTGGGTATGTTTGTCAAGACCGGCACGTAGTATGATCAAGAATATCAAAAAGTATCCATTAGTCGGCTCTTGAATGGCAGGTCCTGGTCAATGCCGGCGAGGCTGTTGAGCGCGGTGGGAAGGGAGCTGGAGTGTCCCGCAACCGAGCNGTATGATCAAGAATATCAAAAAGTATCCATTAGTCGGCTCTTGAATGGCAGGTCCTGGTCAATGCCGGCGAGGCTGTTGAGCGCGGTGGGAAGGGAGCTGGAGTGTCCCGCAACCGAGCATGCAGAATCGTGTTGCACCGACACTCGTTCTTGAACTGCCCATCTTGTTATGTGTCCTGCTCTCCCGACATATGGCCCATTGTGCAGCGTTCCTTGCAGCAACTGGGGACAGTCGCAGAGCTCGAAGACAGTGATCGTCAGCAGGAGGTCAAGGCGGGTTGTGCAGGANATGTGTCCTGCTCTCCCGACATATGGCCCATTGTGCAGCGTTCCTTGCAGCAACTGGGGACAGTCGCAGAGCTCGAAGACAGTGATCGTCAGCAGGAGGTCAAGGCGGGTTGTGCAGGATCATGTGACTGAATATAAAACATGCAGTTCGTCCATGTTCGGCTGCAAGGCCCGCGCTCGCACCATCAACAGTGTGGATGTCGTGACTGGCGCTGCGTCGACGGTGAATCTCCTTGCGCAACTCATGCCGCCGAGCAGTCAGGAATCAAAACGAGCCAGGACGGTGGCATATTTGTCGGAAACGCTCGCGGTCAGTGCCGGCCTAAGTCGTTTTGAGCGGATGCAACACGGGGCGGGAGTGCTCAGTGGCACTTGCGCCATTCCCGCGAGGTACCCGTGTGGCAGCGTCGAAGTTGTCAACCGCTGAGTCGCGCGAGGACCCGCGGGACGAGCCGGATAAATGATGCGTTAATTTGCTCACTTGCCGTGACGGTTTTGAAAGCGTAGACTCGGTCATGGCTGTGACATGTGGTACCGTCGCCAGAGCGCGGCGCTGAAGCGTGCAGTAAAGGCGACAGCTGGTCTCGGTACCAGCAACATGTGCCGAAGGAACGGTTTGGATCGCCGATAGCCTACTTGCCGGCTGTTGTGAAAACACACAGTCGGTTGCAGCTGCGACACGTGGTCCCGTCGCCAGAGTGCGGCGCTGCCGCGTGCCGTGAAAGCGACAGGTGGTCTTGGTACCAGGAACAGCTGCTGCTTGAACGCGTCGGATCGCCTATAACGCAACCGAGCCGTTTTGTGACAACTGTGTGCAGGCGGCGCGCTGCGCCGATGCGACGCGGCCGCGCGTCTCGTAGCACCGAGGCGGTCAGGCATTTCTCCGAATCATGTCTGGGCATTTGGATTCTGGAAGGTTTGATTAGCCCTCTGTGCAAGTCCAGAATGCAATGCATTGCTCGGGTCTGTCTATTGGCCACGAAGCGGTGCCAAATGGAAGCCTCTCCAACAGGGCGATGCGCAGCTCCGCGCGTGTTCATCGCTCCCTAGAAATTGCAAAGCCGAACCTTCTCAAATACATTCCGACGGTACGGGTTCTCCAGGCAGCAAGCGTTGCGGGCGGCTCGTCAGAGATCCGCTTTGCGCTGGAGGTCAGCGCAGAACATGGCGGCTGTTTTCGTATTCGACAGAGTTGGGTCTGGGCTTACTTGGGCAGCACGAGTATGAGACCTGGCTGCGTGGAATTAGTGCCGACTCTGACAAATCAGGTGGAACATGCAGATTTTGATTATTCGCCTCGGGTGCCGGGCTCGCCTCTGTGTGTGCCTTTGGCTGCAGGAGACCTGGCTTCATGCATCATGTTCATGGAGTCATTGACTGGTAAATCAGGTGGACGTGATTTTGATTATCCCATTGGGCGCGGGCTCTCTGCGCGCCTTTGGCTGCATGAGAGCTGGTTGAACGCGTCGTGTTCATCGTGGAAAGTGGTTCCGGCTCTTGCAAACGTAGATGGACCAGATTCTGATTATGCATTGTGTGCTTGGCTCTGTGGGTTACTTGAGTTGCATGAGTATGAGATAAAAAAGCCCAGTTACGGAGCAGTCTTGTGAATTTAACTGTTATCCGGGGGGGGGGCTCGGCTCGCCCCTGTGTGTGTGCCTTTGGTTGCAGGAGACCAGGCTTCATGCATCATGTTCCTTGGTCCTCTGCCTGCCTGCCTCCTCCTGCCGGCGGCTGCCGGAGACGCGGAGGCCGGGACGCCCCCAGGGATGGACCCCAAATCCTCAACAGCAAACTCTAAACTAAAGGTCCATTAGTTAGGGTTGCGCCTGCCAAGGCGGCTAAGCGCCTGCAAAGGCGGTTAAGCGCCCTCAAAGGTGGTTAAGCGCCTGCAAAGGCGGTTAGAGTTTAGGAGAGATAGGGTTTAGGGGAGGGGTAGGGTTTAGGTCGCCTACCCAAAGGCGGTTAGGGGGTTTGCGATAGAAAGGGTTTAGGCTTATGAGGGGACGAGGGTGTAAGCTAGGCNGTTTAGGAGAGATAGGGTTTAGGGGAGGGGTAGGGTTTAGGTCGCCTACCCAAAGGCGGTTAGGGGGTTTGCGATAGAAAGGGTTTAGGCTTATGAGGGGACGAGGGTGTAAGCTAGGCAAGAAGGGTTCAGGTTGCGTATTTTTGGCCGTCAGGCGCCCTAAGGCGGGGTGGACGGAATTTTGATTATTCCCATTGGGCGCGGACTCTCTGTGCGCCTTGGGCTGCATGAGAGCTGGCTCAAGGCGTCGTGCTCATCGTGGAAATTGGTGCCAGTTCTTGCGAACCGAGGTGGGCCAGATTTTGATTATACGCATTGCTTGCTCGGCTCTGTTTGTGTGCCTTGGGTTACTCGGGTGGCATGGTTGCATGAGTATGAGACCTGGCTCGCCTTTCATGGAAATTAGTGCCGGCTCTGACAAAGCAGGTGGAACATGCAGATTTGGATTATTCGCATCGGGTGCTCGGCTCGCCTCCGTGTGTGTGCCTTGGGTTGCAGGAGACCTGGCTTCATGCATCATGTTCATTGGGGCATTGACGTTAAACTCTGGCAAATCAGGTGGACGAGATTTCAGTTATTCCCATTGGGCGAGGACTCTTTGTGCGCCTTGGGCTGCATGAGAGCTGGTTGAACGCGTCACGTTCATCGTGGAAATTGGTGCCGGCTCCTGCAAACTTAGGTGGACCAGATTTTGATTATACGCATTGTGTGCTCGGCTCTGTCTGTGTGCCTTGGGTTGCNAGCTGGTTGAACGCGTCACGTTCATCGTGGAAATTGGTGCCGGCTCCTGCAAACTTAGGTGGACCAGATTTTGATTATACGCATTGTGTGCTCGGCTCTGTCTGTGTGCCTTGGGTTGCATGAGTATGAGGGTGCGGCGGCATTTGGCCACATTACTTGTTTAAGTCAACGCACCTTTCCCGGAAGGCACATCACATGTGTCGTTGACAATCACTGTCCGCGCATTCCCGCGAACGACCTCTCAAGCTTTTCCGTGAGCAGCGGAAATGGGAATGCAATTTTCGGCGGGACTCCTATTCTAAGCCAAACCGGCTACCGTATCTAAGCCCTAAGACGCTCTAAAGCTCTAAATGGCTTGGTGCAGACCTACGAAGCTAGGGCACTAGTGCTTTGCAACAAAACCAAAGGTCCAGAGGCCAGCTAGCGCGTCTGGGGATCATCTGGGCAATCAGATTGACGAACCATGCGTGCTGAGTGTGCCAAGTGCCCATGCCAATGCTCAGNAGTGCTTTGCAACAAAACCAAAGGTCCAGAGGCCAGCTAGCGCGTCTGGGGATCATCTGGGCAATCAGATTGACGAACCATGCGTGCTGAGTGTGCCAAGTGCCCATGCCAATGCTCAGCCGCTCGAGGGGGAAGAGTCGTGCTGCGGAGACGACCTGCCAGTGTCCGCGTAAAAGAGCGTCAACCGAGCGAGTGCAACCTCCTTTGTTATTATGACATTGGAAGACATGCGGGTTTCTTGATTGGAAAGTTTATTCATATGAACTCAAAGCTACGACCACTTCGTGTGTTGAGATCGGTTGCGGCCGTTTGAGTGTTTTACAATCTGCAATAAGTACCAGCTTTGACAAATCATGTGGAACATGCAGANAACTCAAAGCTACGACCACTTCGTGTGTTGAGATCGGTTGCGGCCGTTTGAGTGTTTTACAATCTGCAATAAGTACCAGCTTTGACAAATCATGTGGAACATGCAGATTTGGATGCTGCGCATTAGGTGTTCGGCTCGCCTCTGTGTGTGTGCCTTTGGGTTGCAGGAGACCTGGCTTCGTGCATCATGTTGAGTTCATTGATTCCTTGAAGTTAAACTCTGGCAAATCAGGTGGACGTGATGCTGATTAGTCCCATTTGGGCGCGGGTTCTCCGTGTGACTTGGGTTGCACGAGACCTGGCTTGGCCTGAAACGTCATGTTCATCGTGGAAATTGGTGCCGGCTCTTGCAAACTTAGGTGGGCCAGACTTTGATTCGACGGCATTATACGCATTGTGTGCTCGGCTCTGTGTGTCTGCGCCTCTGGTCGCATGAGATCTGGCTTGCGTGGAAATTAGTGCAGTGCCGGCTGCCGGCTCTGGCAAATCANTTGATTCGACGGCATTATACGCATTGTGTGCTCGGCTCTGTGTGTCTGCGCCTCTGGTCGCATGAGATCTGGCTTGCGTGGAAATTAGTGCAGTGCCGGCTGCCGGCTCTGGCAAATCACAGGTGGTGCAGATTTGGATTACGCACGTTGGGTGCTCGGCTCGCGTCGTGTGTGTGTGCCTGGCCTTGGGCCTTGGGTTGCAGGAGGCCTGGCAAAGCAAGCGGACGGGAGTTTGATTATTCGCGTTTGGGTGCGAGCTCTCTGTGTGACTTGGGTTGCACGTGAGCTGCCTTCAAACGTCATGTTCATGGTGGAAAGTGCTGCCGGCTCTCACGAACTTAGATGGTCCAGACTTTGATTCTGCGGAATTATAGGCATTGTGTGCGCAGCTCCGGTGTGTGCGCCTTTGGTCGCATTGGATCTGGCTTGCGCTTTGTGTTTATGATATCCAGTGCCCTGGACCTGAACTCTGAAGCCTAGAATCCAAACCAAAGGCGGTGGGGTCGCCATTTCGAGCAGAAGGTTGGCAGCGCGAACTCTACTGTGGCAATCCCAGTGCCATCGCTGTCTTGCGATGCGCACTCAAGCTGCAGTCATTCTTCGTGCTGCGCTTGCTGGCTGGGTGCAGGTGTGCGGTCGCGCATCACTGTCGATGTGCTCGGTTTCAGGCCGCGCACGTCGGTTTAAGGTTTAGGCTCGGAAGACGTACATGCAGCTAGCGCAGTCCTGTAATGCATGGAGACCTTTTTTTGACTTCGCATTGCAAACGCATCAAATGAACTGGCCAGGCCGCGGCAGCCGGAGGAAGCGCAGCCGAGCGACAGATGTTCGATAGACTCGAACTGACAGCAAATGCGCGAAAACCATTTGTGGGTCCGAGAGGCTGCAAACTGAAAACGTGCGGTCGACATCTTGCAGTTTCCATCTGTAGCTGCCAACTTCTACCCCAAATGCAAAGCCGGTCCCATGTGGGAGGTGGTTCTCAAATCTGGGTGCAGCTTGCGTTGGCACGGCCAGAACAATTGTCCAAGTTTAGGTCGTTGTCTCGTTCCACGACACCGCCTTGGCCACGCTGCGTAGTGCGCGCGGTGCATAGTGTTTTCGAGCTGACCCAAGCTACACGTTCGAAGCAGCCAGCTCGCATGCTCGAAACTTGCGAGGCCAGAGATTGGAATTCAACGCGGCTGCGTTTGAAGACAACAAATCCTTCGGGTGCATATAAATTCACTTTAGCACTCGTTGAACTAACTGGCACCAAGTGCTTTAGGCCTCCCCGCCTAAACGTCAAACCCCGACTAGCGCCAGAAGCTTGAGCGCTGTCGCCCGCAGCAGCGTCCACCACTCTGCGGGATCTCGATACGCAGCTTCTCGGCTCGAGTTGCCCCGGAGGAGGCCGTACGCTCGTCCTTCATTCCTGGCAAACCGGCAATGGGGCCTGCAGCAAGCATTCATGGACCGTGCCCATGCAAACAGCACGAGGCATCCGCGACGGCCACACGTTGCGAGGTCGCCGCATGGACCACAACATGCGAGGCTTCCATGTCAGCTTGCAGACATGAGGCGTCCGCGTTCGCATGTGCAACGCGAGGGTCCTGCGAGTCCTTGATGACCTGCATGTTGCAAACGAGCATGGAGGTACCATTTTTCCGCCGCCAAGGCGGGGGCCCGATTTCGACGCCTGTGACGTGGGGACAACTACCAGAGTTGATGCAAGGTTGTTT
>BGNK01005020.1:9701-41701 GCA_003297005.1 Symbiodinium sp. clade A Y106 | reverse complement strand
CTCCAGGAATCATCCCCCGGCTTCGAGCTTTGGGAATCCTCTCGCTTGTACTTGTTCCAGCCGCCCTTTCTCTGAGACCAGCTTTGGCGCTGGGGCCATTGCTGCTGCTGCCACTTCGAAGGGGCCGGCCAAACATGCGAAGAAACCGGGTAGCCCTGGGCTGGTGCCGAGGCAGCTCCAGGGATGGGCACCTGCTGCCACATGAAGCCCGGCGCCGGCATCATAGGGGGCGGCGTAGTGGGCGACCTCCCTGAATGATAGGAATCTCCTCTTCACCGAGGCCTCTCAGTGCCGACCTCAGGATTTCCTCAGCAGAGGGAGCAAAGTACGCGAAGCATCAAAGCCCTCAGGAAAAGATCGAGCATTTGAGCACCGAAAGAGGTGCAAGTCACGGCAGTTACATCTGCCAGAGTCTCCAACAAAGAAACTCCCTCAGAGAGAGGNCATCAAAGCCCTCAGGAAAAGATCGAGCATTTGAGCACCGAAAGAGGTGCAAGTCACGGCAGTTACATCTGCCAGAGTCTCCAACAAAGAAACTCCCTCAGAGAGAGGGTTGCGATGCGAGGAGATCCGCGGTGAAAGCAGCGTATTGCCATCAAGACTTTTTGTCAGTGCCGAGCGGGCACGAGCTGGAGAGCGAGAGAAGCTACAGGCATTCGTTCACACCACTTGCTTGTTTCCTCCTTTTGCTCAAGTTCCATTTCTCTTCACTCCGTCTCACCTCTGCAAGATGGAAGAGGACAGCGAGCTCGATCGCTTGCTAGACTTAGAACGAGAGGTCTTCTCCGAGGGAGAAGGAGAATTAAACGTGGTCGGTGATAAGATCTGCAGAGCTGGCAGACACACCGTCCAAAAGCAGTTCCTCTGCAGCGCGGGACTCCGTAGCCCCGCGGCGAGTGCAAGAATCCAGTGCGGCCAGCAAGGTCCTGCAGGCCCGAGACTACGAGCAAGCGCTGCAAGGATGCTTGCTGCGCGCAGCCAAAAGGCCAAAGATTGAGATGCCCTGGGAGAGTCCCCTCATGAAGGGCATTTTTGGGGAANGTCCTGCAGGCCCGAGACTACGAGCAAGCGCTGCAAGGATGCTTGCTGCGCGCAGCCAAAAGGCCAAAGATTGAGATGCCCTGGGAGAGTCCCCTCATGAAGGGCATTTTTGGGGAACCAGAGCCTCTAGCCCTGGTCCCGTCCATTCAGATTCAGCGCACTGCCTCGCGAGAAGAGACCCACCAGGACCCGGGGGCGGTAATCGGCAACATTTTGTTGTCCGCTCGCCCGCCTGCCAAAGCATCAGCCCTCGCAGCAATCAAGAATCGACCAAACTTGAGCTTCCCCAAAAGTGAGCAGACGTTGAGACTCAAGGGGATTGCGCTCTGGTGCGAGAGCATTTGGTCCGACCCACAGAAATTCGGCATCACCAGGCACATTCAGATCTCCGAGGCAGCAAAGAATCCGGAAGCGGCTGAAGACTTACTTACTTGCGTCGATGCTGTTATGGGAGTGAAAGCCTCCTCCACAATCAACTCCAGGGGCATGGTTGTTAAGCGCTATCAATTTTGGTGCACCGAGCACAACGAAATCGCCTGGCCCATGCAGGAGACCGTAGCGTTTGACTACGTCAGTCATTTGAAGACTCTAGGCGCAGCCACGGCGCCGGCCTCATTCCTACAGGCGGTAAACTTCATGATTTATACCATTGAGCCGGAAGGCGCCAGGAGCATCATTTCAAGCTACATCATCCAGGGAGTAGCCAAGCAGTCGACTGGCAACAAAAGGCCCCTGAAGCAGGCCCCAGCGCTCACGGCTGTCATGGTTCTACGCCTCCATGCCGTCCTCAGGAGCACTTCGGAGGGAATCTTCGATCGACGAGCAGCCGGACTCATGTTGATGTGTGTCTACGGAAGATGCAGGTGTTCGGACCTCCGCTTTGTCCAAGAAATCTGCTTGGACGTAACGGGCCGTCACGGCTTCATCGAAGTTATGACCGAACATCATAAGACGGCAAATCGCGAGAAGCGCAGACTACTGCCCATTGATGCGCCGGCCTTCGGAATCACGGACGAAAACTGGGCGGAGCAGTTCCTTACTCTTCGAAATGAAGTTTTGGGCAAGTTCACCCCAGCCCTTTTCTTCCTGCCCCCTTATCCGAAGATACATTTTCCGTGAGTCACATCGAGAGCGACGAGTTTACGTCTCTCCTTCGGTATCTTCTCAGAGACAACCCATATGTTGAGTGCCTAACCAGCCACAGCTGCAAGGAGACCGTCCTAGCATGGATGGCTAAATTCGGCGCCGACAAACCCACTCTTGATTTCCTGGGCAGACACGTTGGAACCATCACCTCAAGTGATATTTATGCTCGAGGTATGCAATCCCGACCACTCAGGAAGCTTGCCATGGCGCTAAACGCCATCAGGACCGGGACCTTTGCCCCCGACGAAACCAGGAGCGGGCAGTTTAGAAGCAGAGAGTCTTGTAAGCCTCTTGAGCCGCTCCTCGCCACCCCTCAAGTTCAGTCCCAGCGACCGCCAGCTCGGTCGCCCGCCTTCTCGACAGAAGGCGAGGACCATGAGGCGTCGGAGCGTGATTTCGACGCCGACTCTATTCCATCGGCAGTACCCGACGGTGTACCAGAGACTCAGCAAGATCAAGCTGATGCAGGGTCGGCACCTCTGGACCAACAGAGTTCATCGGCGTCCTCGGACGACTCCTCGTCAGACTCCGAATCGCAATCATCAGAGGACCAAGGATCGATGCCGCCTCCCGGTTCGGGCAGCCTCTACTTCCTAAATCCGAAAGGCAAGGTGCACATCCTGGCTTCACCCGACGGCCAGGTTTTTAAGTGTGGCAGAAAGTGGAAGAGCAGCATGATATCTGTAAAGTCCTTAGGAAAAGGAGCAGAGACCTGCTCCCAGTGTGATCCGTCGGCTTTCCCCATCAAGACGAAGGCCGACCTCATTGCAGCCATCAATCGGAAGCTTCAGAGGTGAGCATCTAAGAGTCTAGAGTCCGGAGGTGCTACCTGAAAATGAGCGCAAACAGAGCCGAACATTGCTTCAGACAGCTTCTCGCATGCCTGCTGCAGGCTCGTGTTTATCCCAAGCAGGAGTGTGATTAACATAGGTCCACCATGACGTCCTTGCTGGACAGCGAGGCGCAATTTCTCCAGCGCGCGGCAGAGCTAGGAATTCCAGATACTGCGGCGCAGTCCTTCAAAGGACAGGGCCTTGCTACCCTGAATCGCTTTGGCTTTGCCCATGGCCAGCCAGGGCAGCCCATTGATGAAGCTGCATTCAACGCCTTCTTTGAAAGCATCGCTGGAGCCAACCAATCACTCAAGACCTTGTCCGCAGCCCGAAACCTGCTTTTCGAGGCGCATGTGTTCATCAGCGCTAGCCTCAAGAACCGAGTCGAGGCAACTGCAGATACAGCCAAGCCCGTCCCAAGGGCCGAGCGCAGCGCGAGGCTTCAGGGTCTCAGGGCCAAGTACACGGGCCTGGACATCTCCAAGGCACTGGAACCAGGCCACGCCATGCTCGACTCCACATCACATCAGGCGGAGTCAAAGATCCTAAAGTACATGCCCCCATCAAGGTGTGCGTCTAGAGAGCAAGAGATGATGTCAAACAAGTCTTCTGCGAAACTTTTGGAGATTGAAGGGTCCCAGCTCAAAGTGAAAGAGAATGACAAGGGCCTTTTCATCGAAAACAACACCGAGTTCCTCGTTTACCAAGCACTCCGTTCGCATATGAGTTCGCAGACCTTATCACCTACACGGTGCACCAACGATGGGTGGATTGACTCTTCGCAGAGCTCTCCAAAGAGCAACCCGCTAGATTCCAGAAAGTGCAAATGTTCCAGATCCTGAGGGCGGACAAAGCAGCGTGGCTCCACATGGCGGACGTTGTCAAAGACATCCGACCCTCAGACGGCAGCAGACCGTTGGAAGCAGAATTCGAGAGACTCACTCTGTGGTCTTTGCGCTCATGCCGCTGCAGCAGACAGGCTCGAAAGGATTCGATTCAAAAGGTGACAAAGGTGGAAAAGGCAAGCTAGGAAAAGGCTGGAAGGGCAATCGCCCCTCCCCCTATGACATGCCCGCAAGAGAGACGTGGTTCGCACGCCCTGGAGACAAGGGCAAAGGCAAGAGCAAAGGAAAGGAAAAGGGCAGGATCCTCGCAAACACGTCCGACGGACCCCGCATGCCGAAGCTCATGCTGGGTCTGCACTACAAGTGTCCGACTTCAGGCAAGTCAATTTGCTTCGGACACAACCTCCCGGGAGGCTGCCCCAATGGTAAGAACAATGAGGCGGAGTGCGACAGGGGCCTGCACATTTGCTCGAAGTGCCTCGGGGCGCACTCGTACAACCAGTGCCCACAGCGACAAAGCAGCTGACCATCTCAGAGCAACGGCTCCCGTGTACAGTGCAGAATGGGGAGCAAAGTTTTCCAAACATGCTTCGCCCTCGAGCTCTTCGCAGGGTCGGCTGGAATCACGGCTGCCATGAAGCAGGTTGGTCTTTCAGCAAGCTTTGGGATCGACAATTTTCTTGTTCCTTCACGTACGGGCCCAGTGATTAGGTTGGACCTTTCACTGAAGGCTTCCCAACATCTTGTTTTCCAGATTCTCAACTCAGATCAATTAGTTTTCGTGTGGATGGCGCCGCCTTGTGGTACTGCGTCGCGAGCAAGGGAGATCGCGCTGAGCAACGCTCAGCCTGGCCCCCGGCCTCTAAGGTCGGACGAGTTCCCCGACGGCATCTTAGGCCTTCAGGAACACGATGCTCGCAGAGTTCAGAAGGCAAATGAGCTCTATCAGTTCGTGACTCAGATCTGAGTGGTGTGCGCGCAGAAAGACTTGTCGTGGGCGGTTGAAAATCCTTTTTCATCTCTCTTTTGGAGGACCTCCTTCTGGACTGAGGCCCAGACCAGCTGCAACCCGAAATACGTACACTTTCACTCTTGCATGTATGGAGCTGAANCGTGGGCGGTTGAAAATCCTTTTTCATCTCTCTTTTGGAGGACCTCCTTCTGGACTGAGGCCCAGACCAGCTGCAACCCGAAATACGTACACTTTCACTCTTGCATGTATGGAGCTGAATGCAAGAAGTTCACCATGCTCGCCTTTCTGGGAATAGTAGCCCTTCAGGGCCTGCACAAAGAGTGTGACAACAGGCACCGACACAAACCCTGGGGTTGGTCCTCAGAGGATGGAACCTTTTCCACTGCATTGGAAGTCTCGTACCCGAGAAGGCTGTGCAAGCAAGTTGCACACGCAGTACGCGACGCGTGCGCCTTACAAGACTTCACCATGTGCCCCGTGGATTTTCAGGAAGCGGCGCTTCTACCCGGCACAGCTGAGCAGGTTTCTAGAGCCATGGCAATGGAAGGGACAACGAGGTCCAACCTCCCCAACTTCGTCCCCGAATATAGAACCATTCTCAAGGCCTACATCCCTCGCTCATCGTGCACTTGGAAAGTTAAAGTCCCTCTCGTCACACCTCAGGTCACAGTACCGGCTGGTTCCAGACTGCTCGAGATCTCGCATAGAACACAAGGGGACAACACGACGATCTCGGCAGTCGCAGACACAGTGTGCACCTTTGGGGTGCCATGGACTCCCCTGGAGTTCATGCAAGAAGCGGCGAGGAGAGGACACCCATCCGACTCAATTTCATCTGTTCCCGAAGAACTCAAAAGAGCGATCTGGGAGTTGGCGACTTCCGACCCGGTCTGTGTGGCGGAAAGACGCGCAGCCTTCTTTCGCAAATGGATGTCAATAGCGGCAGAGGTTCATGAAGAAGAAAAGCGACTGAAGGAGACCATGGATGAAGGAGTGAAGTCGGTGGTCAAGGANGCAGAGGTTCATGAAGAAGAAAAGCGACTGAAGGAGACCATGGATGAAGGAGTGAAGTCGGTGGTCAAGGAGAAAAAGATAATCCTCTTCAAAAGAATGATCGAAGAATACGGGCTCAAGGACACAGAGGCGCCAGGGCTGCTAATTGAGGGCGTCGACCTCACGGGGGAGATCCCTTTGTCCCACGATCTTCCGAGGAGATACATTCCTGCAACGATTCATGAGAGTGAGCTTGAGGTCCTAGCCCCTGTTCTGAGAGACGCTGCGCTCGTGAGAGCTCTGGGTGCATCTGACGATCTCTCCAAGGAGGTGTGGGAAAAGACGATCACTGAGGTGTCGAGAGGGTGGTTGAGCGGGCCGATGGAGCCCGAGGACCCCGAAGCTCCAGAGGTGATCTCGAACCGATTTGGGGTGAAGCAAAAGGATAAGGTGAGGTGCGTCGACGACATGTCCGCCAGTCTGATAAATGCTACTACCTTTGCTGAGGAAAGGATCTCCCTTCACTCAGCAGATGTCATGGCCTCGGCAGTGGTCGAGTGGTGCGACTCTCGGGACGCAGCCGACAGACCCAGAGACCTCACGGCAAAGAGCTTTGATCTCAAATGGGCTTTCAAGCAGATGGCGGTCTCAGCAAAGTCTCGCAGAAAAGCGGGACTGGTCATCAAAGACCCTAAGAGTTGTCCGAAGGTTTTCACCTCCGTCGCGCTCCCGTTCGGAGCCACGCAGAGCGTATACGCCTTTAATAGACTCAGCCGGAGCTTATGGACTTTAGGAGTCGTGGCCCTAAGCCTCATGTGGACCGTCTTCTTCGATGACTTTTGCCTGTTCTCAGAACCCGCCTTGGAAAGGAGCTCAGACCTCGCGGCAAGGTCACTCTTCGATCTGCTGGGGTGGGCGTACGACACCTCGGGAGAGAAGAACACCGTCTTCGGAAGGACTCTTCACGCTCTGGGAGTAGTCGTCAACTTGTCTTATCTCACCAAGGGATCCCTCCTCCTTAGCAACACCGAGGCAAGGGTTAAGGAGCTGGTGAGTGAAATTTCAGACATCCTCAGGCAGGGGAGAATTTCTAGATCCAAGGCCCGCCACATGGCGGGACGCATGAGCTTCGCGAGTGGACAGATATTTGGCAGGCTTTCGAAATCCTGCCTAAAGGCTTTCTACTCGGTTTTGGAGAGGAGCTCAACTGAGCTTGATCCAGGAACTGTGGCCGCCCTCAGCATGTATGTCGAGATTGCCCAACATGCTCCTGCGAGGACCATCAACCTTGGCCAAAGGCCGTGTGTCTTTGTGTACACTGACGCTTCTCTCGAGCCCACTGAGCGAGGTAACGTGGCCGGTCTTGGAGGCGTCCTGTGCGGGCCCACTGGAGAACCTCTGAGGTTCTTCTCCGTTTTCCCGAACGCTCAAGAGCTTTCCAGAATAGGCATTGACCTGAGCTCTCGCTGCATCTTCTTGCTGGAGCTAGCTGCAGTGTGCCTTGCCTTCAATCTGTGGGGAGATGCCTTCAAAGGAGCGAGAGTCGTATGTTACTGCGACAACGATGGCGCAAAAGCTTGCCTCATGACAGGGGCGAGCTCCAACAAGGCGGCAAATGATTTGCTGAAACTCCAAGCAGCGCAGAAGACAGGGATCGTGCCATGGATTGCTAGAGTTCCTTCAAAATCCAATGTTGCCGATGAGCCCTCAAGGGAGCTAATGGAGGAACTTCCAGGCTTCCCGAACGCAGAAAGGTCCACAGTAAGCGTCGTCCTTTTAACAGAAGGGGAAAGTTCTCTCCGCTTCCAGTGACCCGACTTCTTCGGGGCACAAAGCTCTCTCAAGTCCACAAGGATGGAGATTCGGTGCTCCCCATCTGGAAAAGCGAGAAGTGCGAGCTGACGATACACTTGATTGGAATGAAATCTTTTGAGGATTGTTTTCCTATCTATTTGGAGTTGAAAACTGTCAAACTGAGAAATTTTCTGCCGGTCTTGCAAGTGATAAGCTTACGTGCGAGGGACGAGTTAGTGTTTTATCACGAGCATGGAAAACAAACAAGGAACGATGTTTGTTTAGGCAGAAACCATTCCGTTATGCATGTGTGATGAGTGAATGCATGTGGTTGCTGCTCAAGTCAAGAGGGCAGAAAATTTCGAAACCCGCCCGCCCACACCTGTTAGCTCTGGCATGCAAGTAACGTGTGACGGATACAGCCTTTAGAACCTTGTTCAGGCGTTGGTTCCACCCAATAAGTGTCACTGACAGCAGCGAGTACGAGGAAGAGGAGCTAGCCTCTCTTCAAGCAGTCCAGTCCCGCTCTGAGAGTGAGAACAGCTGAAGCTTTGCGTAACCTGTCAGGCCACCTTCTAAGGCCAGACCGCTGAGAGGGGGAAAGTTCTCTCCGCTTCCAGTGACCCGACTTCTTCGGGGCACAAAGCTCTCTCAAGTCCACAAGGATGGAGATTCGGTGCTCCCCATCTGGAAAAGAGAGAAGTGCGAGCTGACGATACACTTGATTGGAATGAAATCTTTTGAGGATTGTTTTCCTATCTATTTGGAGTTGAAAACTGTCAAACTGAGAAATTTTCTGCCGGTCTTGCAAGTGATNGAAGTGCGAGCTGACGATACACTTGATTGGAATGAAATCTTTTGAGGATTGTTTTCCTATCTATTTGGAGTTGAAAACTGTCAAACTGAGAAATTTTCTGCCGGTCTTGCAAGTGATAAAAGCTTATCTACTAAATTGGTACGTACATGGCGTCGCAAACGCCGTGGCGGGGTACCTCATTTCCTCCGACGCTCCAGACTCGTCGCAAGAGAGTTCCGCTGGCTTGAAGAAAAGCAAGGCCTGTTTTCACCTTCGGCCACAACCAAAGTGGTCAAGCTCATACCATTGCTCTTCCTGATCTGGAGAATCACAAGACCTGGTGTTACATATGCCATAGCATCAATCCACGTGAAAGACGCGTACCTTGAAGTTCCGCAGGAGGAGCCGGTAATGGCCGGACTGCCCAACGACTACATAGGAGCCGGTAAATTCGTGTTCCTAAAATGCGTGCCTGGACAGCGCGATTGAGCGCAGCGGTGGTTCAATCATTATGTCGAGTTTCTTAAGTCGAAGATGCCTCTTGAGTCGTGCGTTGAGAATCCTGCGATCATGAGAGTCCCTGAGGGACCAATGCTCATGCATGTTGATGATGGACTTACTCTTGGACCGTTGGAGTGGCTCAAACAGTCGTACATTCCTACGTTGAAGACACGGTTCGAGATTTCTGTCGAGATTGCCTACAAGTTGGGTGACGCATTTTCTTTTCTTAAGCGCAAACACACGATCTTGGAGTCTGGTATTCTCATAGAGACACCGGAGACTTACGTCAGACACATGGCTTCCATCCTTGGTATAAAGCACGGTTCAAGCTACAACACGCCATATCTCCCGGAGCTGATACGCGATGATCGAACTGCTGCCCTTTCTGCAGCTGATGCTTCATTGTACCTATCCAATGACCGGATTGACATTTGCTATACGGTGAGAGTTCTTGCAGGATTTATGGCAGGGCCCACGGCATTGGCCATGCGCGGGGGCGCTTTCAGTGTTCTGTGAGTCCCAACATGACGACGAGGAGCACAACATGGAGATTTACTCGGGCTCTGATTATAGAGTGGGAACAAGGTGACCCGCAAATGGTTCGGATGTGCAAGCTTCGCAGTTGATGGCTGTGTTTTCCACCATATATGCCGTGCACATCGAACACTGTCATTGTCTTCCGCAGAGGCGGCATGATATGCTGGGATATCCTCTTCATGCGAAGGACTGTTTCTGCGAGCAGTTTTCACTTTCATGTCATGTGAGATTTGCACTTTGCATCTCAAGATGGACAATTCAGCTGCTCGGCAGCTGGCGCTTCGTCAAGGAGTAGGCAACAAGACCAGACATGTTGCAGGCCGTCTTCTTTGGCTACAGCAAGCAGTTCGGGAGAAGCTGCTGACGGTGTCGGCCATTGCATCTGCCTGTAACCTGGGAGATCTGAGTACAAAGATGCATCCGGCAAACAGACTTAAGTGCTTGTTGTTTCTTCATGGCTGTGCTGATTGTGACACTGCTCAATCAATCGGCAGCTCTGAGTTCGAGAAAATGGTCATGAAAGAAACCATTAAAGCTCAGGTGAAACGTGTGCGCATGGAGTACGCCCGCGAGCATGGATGTTCACCCCACTTTTCGGGCGGTGTGAACAGGTTGGCCAAGCAGATTGCCATGATGACTCTTTTTGCAATGCCTCAGTACAGTGAAGCAGCGGATGACGGTGGCCGCATTTCGCCACGCATGGTTTCGGGATTTTCTACAACATGGATTGCTGCATTTATATGCTTGCTCTGCTGTTGTACCGAGCCTTGAGCTGGTTGCGGAATCAGGGTGTCGACTTCAACTCGATTGTCGAGCTCACCACAGCGGATGTGGGATCGAGTATGCTTACTGTGAGTGCTGAGCAGTGGGCCATCGTGATGCTGCTGTACTTCATACTGAAGATGCGTCATGTGCATGCTTCCGAGTGCGATGTTCGTTCAAGTTCACATGTGAGTGGATGTGCTGGGGGAGAGCAAGCTTCTTCAAGTGTGTCGAGCAGCTCCTGTAGTGCAAGTGCAGGCATCCCGAGTTCTGTGATCTACTGCTCCGAGAGAGGCGATTGTTACCATAAGCAAGGATGCCATGTTCTTCGTACAGTT
This sequence comes from Symbiodinium sp. clade A Y106, assembly GCA_003297005.1. NCBI lineage: Eukaryota > Dinophyceae > Suessiales > Symbiodiniaceae > Symbiodinium > Symbiodinium sp. clade A. The sequence goes on along the minus strand of BGNK01005020.1, from coordinate 31,142 downwards.
CACTCCAAGGTAACGAAGTACAGACCGTGTGTATATTGCGTAGATGCCAGCCACAAAGGCTAGAGCGTAGTGTGCTGTCAAAAAGCCGAGTGAGCTTTAGCATCGGATATGCTTCAGCTCAGGCGGGGGAAAGACTTTTGTCGTGACTTATTTGCCCCATTTTGTCGGCTAGATTTTGTAAGCCCTTGAAGTGTTTTCCGTGTGACGCATGTCAGGAGTACATGTGCCATGCTTCGTACCGCAGGCTCTTTAGTGCTTGGAAAAGTCCTCTCATTTTTTCATGCCCTCAGGAGCCAAGGCACCCTCCGGCTAGCCGCATAGCCTACAGATCCAACACGGTTAAAATGCAGAGCTGATGTGCTAGAGCAGTGCAAGCCTATCTAGAGCATCTTCTTCTTCGTCCGAGGACGGAGCTAGCTCAGCCAGCTCCTTCGCATCAACTTGCATCTTCCAATCATCTCCATAGATCCTTTCCATAGTCGCTCGCCACAGATCAGCCTCAAACTTCACGTTCGTACCTGCCGCGTCGCTGTTCTTCCGAGTGGGTCTCTGGCCGTCTCTTCTACGCCGTGCCAGCCACCCTGGAAGCGCATCAACTCAGGCGCAGGTATTTCACCGGCTTCAATCGCTGCTTCCAGCGTGACATCCGGCTTCATACTGACCTCATAGTCACAAAGGTCAGTGGCAGCCGCCATCCGGCTCCTTTGGGAGTGACGCGCCAAAAGGAGACCGGATACTCACCCCCGGCCTCCGGGCGACGCGCGCCAGGACGCCCGGAAAGAGACTTCCAGGAACCTGAAAACTTCCTTTTGCAAGGATAGGCTGCCCAGAACAGCCCCCAACTGCAAGGCAGGGACTTTCCGATCCTACTCTAAACCCTCAAAGCAAGCAGAGCGAGCACTCTCTTCAGCACAGCGTTGCTCGCTGGTCACGGCTTGAGCCAAAACGTAGCAAACAAACTACACTTGCAAATTACGAACGAAAACTACAGGCGGCTACCAGACGCTAGCTACGACGGGGCTTTCAGGGATCTGTGCAGAGGTCCTACCTTCACAGTATGTGTATGATGTGTATGTGTATGTGTCTGTGAATTTAAGGCTCAAGGCGATACACACGGAAGTGTGTCGGCGGGTCCCCGTAGGGGTGTGTGTTCTTCTGCTCTGGTTGGGTTTCTCTCTCCTTCGGGGTGCGGTTTTCTGGGTTCTGCCGCGATGGATGCCTTTGATCGCTCAACCACGAGTCCACGGAACAAGATTCAGACTGGTCAAGGCCTGAGATTCTTTTGGTATGCTGTCTGGACTATCGATTTGTTTTCTGTCACCAGTGGTCTCCCTCAACAGGGCAGTCCAGCACCGACCATCGCGTCAGGTAGGACTGCTTTGCCGGCTGACCTCTTGTATCGGAGCTCTATAAAGCGGTATTCTGTGGATGCGTTGGGTGCAGGTTTGTATCTGGATACACCTGGTCGGGTTCGCCTCACAGGCTCTTCCACCATTAGGTTGTTTGCCGCGTGGCAGATCAATTGGGCTCATAACTTTTCAGGCTCACTGCTTCCGTCGCGGCTGCGTCCAATACTGGCTTCAGGTGCGTGCTCTTGCAGCGTTACTGCAACCCATGGCCTCCTTCCGCAGATCAGTGACAGGTTTAAGCTGCAACCGCTGGCGAAGCACATGTTTACTCTGGAGAGACAGAGCACCACGTTCCTGCCGCCGCTGCCGATGACACCTGCTAATCCTTATGACTTCCCCCAGAAGCCCCTCACTCAGATAAACCCGACAGGGATCAGCCCATCACAGTTCCACTCTCTCTCAAGCCCATGGCGCGACACATCGATCTGGAAACTATGGATTGACTCCGATGCCAACACCAGTTGTCCTGGACTATCTTGCATGCGGACACTGCTGCACCGGGGTAAACAACTGTCTTCCGTGCAGCTTCTGTGTGTCTGTCCTGCATGGCTTGCTGATCGAGGCTGCTCCCAGGGATATGCTAGCTCAAGGCCGCCTGCTAGGAATAGTAAGATTCTGCTGGCCCTCTCTTCGCTCAGCCCGCAACTTACGTGGATCCCTCTATTCTGTGCAACTCCTATACACGGCTGGCCCAGGCTCGAGGAGTCCTCGCCTGCAGTCCGGCGCCCAGCCGCAGCACAGCTTGTGCGATGCTATTCTCCAGATTGCTTGGACAGGCTGGAGGTGTCCTCGCCTGATGTCCCGCGCTTGGTCGCGCCAGAAGGTCAAGCAACTGACACATATTCCCCTGCGGCTCGGCTATCCTGGCAGGTGCTGTGGCAATCACTTCTTCTATCACCCTTGCGGTCCAGGACGAGAGTCAGAAGACTCAGGCCATCGAGCGAGGATGGCTGACGCCGGAGCTTGCCTGGAACTATCTGCAGTGGGACAACAAGGAGCAGAAGCACTTCGTCAACGAGGAGAACGACCCGATCCCATATTAGGAGGCCATCCGACTCCTGGACCGTCTTCTCTTCCTGATTTCTCAGCCGGATGCCAGAAGGAACCTCATGGAGACGGGGGATGCTCCAGTTATTATCCTGGTTATGGATGTTGAGCTTCGGATTCAGCTGGCACACGAGACCTTCGATACCATGCATCGCCTGAGCCAATCGGCCATCACTCAGGCTGTTGGAATGAACCTTCGGCAGGACCGACTGCAGCGCTCCCCGCTAGCGAACTACATCCAGAGTCAACTCGCTTCTGCATCCTTCAGCTAAAGCTTCGCAACCCGTCCAATTTGTGCTACATGCATTCTGTCGTGTCGTCCTGGCTTTGGTGCCTGGCCGTCTGTCCCACCTCCTCCACTCAGGTTCCGGAGTGGATTACGATGGGCCTCAGGCGCATCCTCCAGTGTCCGACCTTGCAACTTCTGTACTCACATCCAACTTGGTGCACTCTCATGCAGGAGTGGGAGTCGCCTCACAGGCAACATGATGCGGCTGAATTTGCACAGTATCTGCACCGACGCATGCTCTTCCCTGTTCCAGATACTTACTGGCAAGCTCGCACAACTGACGACAGGCGTATTCATGTGGAAGAAACGGGTTGCTCACCTGTGATCTGCCTTCCCCTCAGCTCTGGTTCTCGGCACGACGTACAGTCTTTGCTCAATGCGTGGCATACACAGGCTGGGGTTCGAGCTCTTAATGGACGGACTGAGCTTGCTGTGATGCAACTGGCCCGCTACCGTGATGACTGCAGCAAGAGAGAGGACTTTATTGAACATCAATCTCGGGTTGCTATTCCGGTTTTCATCGACTCGCATACCACTCACACTCAGCTGATATACTTTCGGTTGCAAGCCATTTGTATCCATCTGGGTACACAAGTGACCTCTGGCCATTATCAGGCGATCTTGTACGATCACCAGAGCTGCCGCTCCCATCTTACAGATGACAATATGCCTGCTGCCTGTCTTTCTGATGCCTCGACTGTTCAGCGATTCAATCGCAGTAGCTACCTACTTTTCTATGTCCTTGACAATGATATCGTCGCTTAGGTTCTGTTATATCCCTCGCATTGCTCTCGGGAGCTGCGGCTCAGAGCACTGCCCGCTTACGGAGAATGCCAAAGGCATGCCATCCAGAATGGCCGGATGCAATGCATCTGTCTCGATAGCTACGCTAAGCTTGACGACTCGAGCAGCGCCCTCAAAGTCAAAAGTCTGTGTATTTGTATGTGTATGTGTATGTGCATGTGCATGTGCATGTGCATGTGTGTATGCATGCATGTATGTGTGTATGTGTGTATGTGTGTATGTGTGTATTTGTATGTATGTGTTTGTACATGCATGTACATGTATGTATGCATGTATGTGTGTAGGATGGATGTATGTATGTATGCATGCACAAATGTACGTCTGTTTACGTGTTCACGCCTGAATCTATTTAAATGTTGTTTGTGCAAAGTGCCATGATGACTGACCCCCAAAATGTTGCTTGGTGCCAGGGTTGCACTTGTCGAATTTTGCCGCCTGCTGGACCCTCAGCCGTCAGAGTTCAGTGGGCATGTCATTTTCGACTGCGACAGTGACGAATGCACGAAGCCGTGAAGCTGCAGTCTTGCTCAGTTGATTGGTTGCCTGGCGGTGTGAAACGTGTGAAACATTCACGGCAATCTAGCTACAAACAGGAGCATCCCTTAAACTTTGCTGCGAGCTTCGCATAAGATTGGCTTGGGAGGGCAGGATGATCTCTAGATACGGCTTGTTGTGGCAGAATTGCATCTCCCGGAAATCGAAAAGTTTCCCTACATTGCCGCTGGCCGTGGCCGACAGCACAGAGCTCTGTTAGTAGAGATTCAAAGAGCGTGCTGCCGCCAAATAAGGCCCCTGGTCTCGAACCCTGGATACCACAAGTTTGAAGAAGTATATTTGCGTACTAACCATTTCCGACGAAGACTACTTCTACTGATTCTACTGCTACTGTTGACACTTACGACTTGCGGTGCATAATCTATCACGGTAGGTGGCCACGACCTGGTTCTAGGTACTTTCCAGGACAGAATCTCAAGTTTTATTGCTATTTTTCTAAGAGAAGAGCTAGTGGTCAAGAACAGGCCAATTTTTGGAATATTCATTATGATTAGAAGACTTATGGACATGATCCTCGTTGCAGGGTAGCAAGACCAGCTCATTAGATGCCAACGTAAAATCTCCTGCGAGTTGAGAAGAGTGAAGTCGCAGTTCTTAATGTTCTTGAATCCCGCTGCAACAGCAACAGTGACGACCTCCGTGACCGCCAATCTGAATATCATTGCTGATGTGATTTTCTGATGTTTTTGCAGTCGCCTGTGTTGTTTTGAGTATGATATGTGGTTGCAGATACTCTGTCAATGTTATCAGTACTAGTTCTTTGTCTTGGTGGTGTCTTTCGTTTCGATCATGGTCATTGGACCCAGTGTCGAGGGGCGGCTAACGTTGAAACCCAGAATTTTTGAATGTCTTAAATTCGGCCCTAAACCCCCATAGTGTCCTTTCGCCAGGAGTCCTGGAAACCAGCCGCTGCGAACCAGGTTGCTTTTTATCCACAAAGTCGCAGATTTGCATATGTTCCAGAAAGAAATGACAGCTGTTCAGAAGCTTTCAGAAGGTTACTCAGCTTTTTCTCTGCCCACACAATGTGCAGACATGCATCGCGCCAACATCCACGCATGGCAGGCAATTTGAGGTTCAAGACTGTCAGCATTTCAGCGGTTTTAGCGCTCTAGTGACAGAGTTTGTGGCTATGGCCTTATTGAAGAAGGTGTCGCCCCCAGCCTAGAATAGCTCTTGAATTGCAGCAGACATGTGCATGTCCCAAGTTCTCGGACTTCTTGTGGTGTGGTTCAGGTGGAGCGCATCAAGAACGAGCTTGGGTTGGGAAGTCATCACAGCGTACGTTCGACTTTGGCCGAGGCAACGAAGCACCCATCAGAAGCTTTTGATAGGTTTGCACACTGCTTGGGACGGTCATCCCGATTCTCTTCCTCCTGCCTCCCTCCCCCCCCTCCCTCCCTCCCTCCCTGCCTTCCCCTTCCTCCTGTCCCTCTTTCTGTCGCGCCTTCGTCTCTGATGATGACACCACCGTCTGCAGGCTTGTCAAACAGTGGGCCTGGATTTGGATGATGCAGAGCCTCTTCCAGTGCTTGCTGAACGGTTGATGACAGAAATTGGCGATCCAGGTGCCTGAGCTATTTCGTTCAATCTTTACTGGGGCTTGTCTGCCAAGCAGCCGCTCTCTGTATGCGAAAGCACGCCTGCAGATTCAGTGTCGTCATATCACCTACGTTTCTGCCCTGAAGAGGTCATGACATGGAGCCGCTGCACGCGAAGATTGACAGGCTTGTCGGCATGTTGCGCTCGCAAGCTGACTGCCGGAACTTTAAGGAGGCAGTACTTTCAGCTCGTCGAGATGTCTTGGGTGAGGATGCAAAGAGGCAGAAGATAAGCCTTCATCAGGCAGTTGATAATCTGCTTTCCTCTATGGTCGATCCCATAAAGCATGCTCTCGACCAAAGCGTGGTGGCCATGCTGGAGGACGTGTGCGGTGGGAGCGGTTGGTGCGATGAAATAGCCGTGGAGGACAAGTTGAGGAAACTCACTTCACGACTCGAGCTGGACGCAAGCAGCGAGCAAGAAGGCCCGGCCGACTTTGCCGAGAGGTGTCGGCAACAGATCGGAGAGTCTGTAGTGCCGCTAATGCAGAAGATGCAGGCTATCCAGTATCATCTGGAAGGTGATGTCTCCCGCCCCTTGCATTTCTTGAAAGAAGCGGCTGCAGCAATGAGCCTAGAAATCAGCAGCAAGACCTTGCATCAAGTCGCTGACGAAATTTGTGCTGAGCTCGGTGAAGAAGTAGTTTCCAGCCATCTTGGTGAGCCTCCTCAATCTTGCAAGCTGCTGGCACCTACGGGTGGGCAAAGCACGCAGACTGCGTCACAGCGTTCGCTCGGCGTTTGCAGTACCTTGCAGCATGAACTCTCCGGTCCCATGTCTGCTGCAGGAGGGCGCAAGGAGGGGGGCGTGTTGGATTCTCGATCGTCCACACCGACAGAGTCCGCCATCCTGGACCTTGGACAGCTTGCCAAACTCGTTGAGCAAGCGCAGCCTGCTGTACAGCAGGTGCTTCGTAGGCTTGTGCTGCTGTTTGTGGGAGTCACAGGTGCTGGGAAAACAACACTGATCTACCACTGTGCCGGTAAGAGGCTTGTCCCAAGAATCCACGAGAGCACGAGAGGCATCAAGCACCGTGTCTATGAGCCTGAAGATGGGAACGACCTGGATGGTTTCGTGCTTGGGCATTCAAGCAGCAGATCTGGGACGAGAACAATGACGGCTTGGACTCCGGACAGTGGGGTCGTGTACTTGGATTCACCTGGCCATTTGGACACCCGTGGAGAAGAGGTCGACATCGCCACGTCGGTCTCGCTCAGAAGGGTGGCAGAAAGTTGTGCAGGTATGCGCTGTGTTCTCGTGCTGCGCTGTGACCTGTTTGATGGTCCTGATAAGTGCAACACTCTGCGTGGAATTTGCCGCAGTGTTGCGACTTCTCTCATGGATCTTGACAGCGATGGCAAGGCACTCTGCTTTGTATTCAGCCGAGTGCAGAGGCTGTCTTGCTATGAGCTCTGCTGCGAGCTTGATGTGGAACAGCGCAGGGAGATGGCCAAAGACGAGCTTCACAAGCGGGTGCTTGATCTGCTGGAGAATGTGGAGGCACACGACTCTGCGAGACAGGTGCTGAGCATCATGGCTAAAGAGCTTGGTCACGAGAGCAGCAACACTGTCATCTTCCATCCGGAGTGGTTGTCGCCCGAAGAGTGCAGGGCGGCTTTGGAGAGTGACCAGGGCGATCAGTGGTTGGCAGACCCTGGGAAGGGACTTCAATGCAAGCTTACGCCTCACCAAGAAGGCATGCTCGCTGCGCAGTTCAAGCGGCGCCAACTGATGCTGGAAAAGCTGATTGAGGAGGCTGACTACGATCAGCTTGAACAGTGCATGAGGGAGTTACAAGGCATAGCTGGTTTCATTTCAGACCTGCCGGACTTGTCCATGGGGCTAGAGCAAGCACAATCTCTTGTGTACAAACACTTGGACTTTGTTGCCGATCTGGTGCAGGCCAAGATTGAAGCTGGAACTGCTGATGACAACAGGCCCTTCACCGTCACACAGGCCCAGAACGTGTTGCAGACCGCGAAGGTCATTGGCCGTTTAGCATCCTTGGTCATGCCGGATGGGCAGCAGCAAGAAGACGCCGTTCGCAATGATGTCTTGAAGGGACTTCAATCCTTGCTGGGCCTTGTGCAAGACATGTTCGGCCGTGATGTCGGAGAGAGCGTGCCGCTCGCAGTGCAAGAGTTTCTTCGGCGCCTGTCGAAGCTGAGTGTGTGGAAGGCAGCACATGTGGATTTCGGCATGCCGTATGACACAGCATGCAGCGTCGCCAACAACTCTTTTGCAGCCGTGGCCTGCCTTGTTGAAGACTCCCAGGTGGGGGCAGACCTTCTCATGAAGCTTCGAGCTGCTCTTCACTTGCAACACCTGCGGAAGCACTCCCAGCAGCTTTGCGATGCGGAGTTTCTGTTGGAGAGAAGCTTGTTGGAAGATGAAGTGCTTGCTACAACCTGCTTCGATCATCTCAAGGCTTCGCTGAGTGGTGTCTCTGAGAAAGGCTTGCAATCCTTTAGTCGCTTCGTGTCCATGAAAGCCGCTGATCCAGATGCAGAGCATGCACTGTCAGATCTCCATTCAGCGTTCGGTGTCATCAGCCAAGCACGGCAGGAGGTTTGCAGGTGGCCGGGCGATACTGACATCTCTGCTTGGATTTCTGAAGCATGGGCGCATCTCATCGAAGCCAGTGATGCGACGAGCATTTTCCAGCAGGCAGCGAGCTGCTTGAGCGATTCCCAGATGGTTCCCTTGGAGTTGTCCTTCTGGAGGTTGAGTGCCCTCCAGAGGTCGCTGCCTCTCGAGATCAACGAAAATACCGGCTTTGGCGACAACTACAGCTCCTTGCTGCAAGAAGCCTGCAAGAGAATGGTGGACTGCCGGATTCGCTTCTCGGAGATTTTTGACCAGCTCATGGAGCAGAAGCAGATTTATGCTTCTGGGCCAGCTTTGTGTGAGAAAGTGGTGCTTTCAGGTCTCTGTCTGGCCTTGTTCCCTTGTTTGTCAGAAGATGCCATGTGGGTTCAACACCATGTCCAGGTTTGCAAGCTGCGGGGACTCAAGTCCCTTCTTGTGGATGGACTCTGGCTCGACAAGTACTCCGAGGACAGCAGGGGACGGAAGTGACAGAACTGAGAAGTTGCTTCCGGCTGTTGTAGGACCTCAGGCTGCAGAGGACCTTGGACGAGAAGCAGGCTCTTCTCGAGAGTGCCCTGGAGAATGCATCTAGGACGTATCTGCAGGGCTTGCAAGACTTCCTGCAGCACCCAAGCACGGGCGCTTGCCTGCCTCGTGCCGTTCTCGACCAACTGCTCATCGTGGCTGCTGATTTCCCAGCACTCCAGGAGGTCTCGGCCTAAGAGGGTTCTCTTCCAACTACCGTCGCTCGCTGACAGACTCGAAAACTGACCAGGCCCAAACCAAGTTCGACCAACTGGTGCAGGCTGCTGTGGGCGAGTGGGTGGTCGTCATTGGCCAGGATATCAGACCAGACGAGGAGCTGCCGGTGCAGAAGATTCACTTGCTCCTGCTCGTCGCATCCGTCTTGGACACTGCAAATGTCGCGACTAAGCTGTTATAGGGCTGCAAATTTGTCCGCAAAGTGGTCGCGGCTTTGGGCGCACCCTTCGTGTTGATCGGAGTGAGCTGAAGCTAAGGACAGTATGCCAGCATTTGTGGACTTCAAGCGACGCGCAGAATCGCATCTCCATGAAAGAGCTGCTCGTGTGGAGCAGCTGTTTGCCTCTTCTTGCCGCTTTGCAGAGAAGGATGAGGCCATGGTTCATCTCCAAGAGTGGAGCAGCATGAATCTTACGGCGGTGACATCCGGTGTCCTATCTCTTGCAGAAATGCGTAGGAAGGTCCGCTCAGACATAGATGACCAAATCACGAATGTGCAAGCCCTCATCAAGGATTCAGTTGACGAGGCCGAGAAGCGCATGGAAGCGCTTGTAGATGTGCCTAGGCTCTCCGACGAAGTGTGGGAACATGCCAAGCAAGGTCTTTGCCTGCTGCACGAAGCCATTCGGCTGCGCAAGGAAGATGTGGTCCAGGAGCTATCGGAGGCTACTTCTTTGTTTGCCTTCAAGCCTGTCAGGAAGTACTTGATGCCTTCGAACATGGCCGATCCACGTCAAGTTGAGCAGTGCAAGTGTCGCTTGCAGACTTTGGCAGCAGTTGTCACCACCGTGATCGCGGATGCCCGATCCAGCCTCAAAAGCTGTCCTCAACAATTTCTCGCCAGCTTTGACAAGCTCGATCGGGCTAAAGAGGACGACAGTTGGGGCAACTAGGCATTCCACATGTGCAACAAATTTGTAAAGAATGCCCGCAACTACTAGGTTAACGGACGGCATGCAAGAGCACTCGCCTCGAGGACATCGGTGATCTACTTAACGACTGGTCCATTGAGCCCAACATCGAAGCGGAGCTTGCCAACATGGTTAAGGATGCGAACGTTCAATTCATGCGTGCCGTCGACGGTGTAGCCACGTGTGTGCAAAACCGCGATGTGAAGGGCGTATTCGAGATTCGCGAGAAGGTGCAGGATTTGCATGCCTCGTTCGGGCCAGTCCTCACACAGGTCTCCACGTCTGCTTACAAGAATGCAAACAAGCAGGTGGAATCACTTCTCGAAAAAATGCGAGGCACTGTGAAGATTGCACTGGACAAACTGGAAAGCTTTTCTGAGTCTCGCTCAAAAGCGCCGGATGCTTGGCACCGTCAGCAAGCTGTGCCAAAGGAAATCCTACCAAGTACTAAATTGTAACTTGTTGGTCGCACATGCCAGCTGTGTAAGAAAGAAAGCCGTACTTCGAGCTCTCAAGCAAAATCAGCCCAGGATGCTGAGATGACGGCAGTGGAGAAAGCATTACAAGCACTGCACGCGGCCAAGGAAGTACCCCAAGTTATGGACATGTACAAAGAATTGTCGTCGGAGCTCCAACGCGGTCTGGAGACTTTCCATGGTCGCTTTCATGCAAAGATCCAGTCGAAGGAGGCTTTCAGCAAGGGGGTGGAGGTATACAAGTGTCTTCAAGGAATGCTAGATACTGGTTTGAAGGACCATGTGTGCAGTCCCTTCCCCGTCCCAGATGTCATCGAGAATCTGCAACGCAGCGAAGAGCAGGCCAACCAGTACTTGGCCAGCTGCATCTACACAACTGATTACATCGGGCATCTGCGGGACCTTTTCCGCAATAACGCGCCTGGCATCACATCCGTTGGGTGGTCCTATCTTACGGGCTCCAAGGCATACTCCTCAGAGTATCGGCATCTGTCAGGAGTGGTGCAGCAGGAGGTGCAAGCATGTATGAGGATCATACGTTCTCACCTGGAAAGTGCCAACTATCAGTCGGTTGGAGTGCATGCGCTTGCAATAGCCTCCGTAAAAAAGCATCTTGGGGAGTTCTTGCCGCATCATGTGTCGCAAGACATCGACGGCATGATGTATACTCTGCAGAATAGCTTCAATGTGATTGTCAATGCAGTCGCGGATGCATCCAGTTCTGCAGGGGCGGATCTCGCGCTTGTGGTTCGGAGGTTCATTCTCTACTTTCACCATGTTGGCAAAGTTGAGGCAGCTCGTGATGACCTACTACGTGGATGCACCCGAGTTCACAAGCGGCTTTTGGAGCTTTCTCAGTGCAAAGTTGCTGCCTTTGAGCAAAGCAGCGCCAAGTTTGATGTCGAACACATGTTAGGATTGTTGGACGAGCTGCGCATGCTGGCGGATCTGATGGCTTCAAGTCTTTCAACTCACTTGGAAGACTTGCGACACGGGGGATCAGGATCCGTGAGTGCAGCGGCGCTTGAGTTGGAGAAACTCCAGCGTTCACGGTTTGGTGGCCGCAGCTTGAGTGACCTCGGGAAGCATTTCCACGTCTTGCAACTGACCGTCTCCAACACCCCCGATGATGTTCGACGGAACTACAAGCGACTGAGCCTAGAGTTTCACCCGGACAAGGCCTCGAGAAAGTACGGAGCGGCCTATGCCCACGACAAGATGCAAATGCTCAACGAAGCTTACCGCATCCTGTTCGAGGAGAACGGCTTTGCCTCGTACCAGGAGCAGTTGAAGCATGTGTTTTCTGCAGAGCTCAGAAGTCTTCCTGGGAATCTGAAGCATCGGGTTCATGAGCTGTTGGAAGAAGGTTCCTACGTGCATGTCAGCAAGCTGATGATAATTATCCCGGAGCTGCACAAGCTTCAGTCCCTCGATGAACGGCGACTGCTGCAAGAGGTTTGTCAGGCTATCGCCTCGGAGGTGAGACGACTGAAGGCTGACATCCCCATCCTCTGGCAGAAGCAAGATTTTCCGAGCCTGCAGCGGGTTATGCACAGGATGGGGCAAATGGCTGAATGCCTGGGTGCTTATCCTGAGCTGAATCTTGAGGGATGGAGCTCGGAGGTTGACCGCAAGATCGCAGAGCGCCTAGACGAGGATGTGATGCAGGCGCGACTCTACCTGAATGGCACAGACACTTCGCAGCATTAGAGCTTTGTCATGTTCTTGCTGGTAAACACGACGGCATGACATGCCGAGTGCTTACTCACTTGCTCAAGGTGGCCCAGCGTGATTCACATATCAAAGACTTTGGTCGACATCTCATCCTGCTTGCCCGCATCTTCGACCATTTGCCCCGCTACAAGGCGGTGGCGAGGTTCAAGGTGAACTCGCTTCTCGAGGATTGCCTTCTTGGCAACGGTGGATGGGGATTTGTCTTCAACCTTGGCATGCTGCTGGATCAGGGGAAATGCAGCCTGGCATTGTTGTGAATGATACCTTTCGCATTTTTCCAAGCGTTTCTGCCCGCCTGTCACTGTTGCTACGCAACATGACTCTTTTCAGCGAAGGCGGTGATGTGAATGACAAGGGTGAGATTGATTTGGAAGACCAGAGGATTGGCAAGGTTCTCGTCAATGAGTTCCGGCAATTCAAGGACGTTCGCACGGTCGTCTGGAATGAACAAACCGGCCGGACCGCCAAGAAAGCATTACCGGAAATCCTCGCCGACTTTCGTCATGTGGTAACTTTCCGTCAACAGTTTGTTTTCATTTCCTGCTTTATAGCTGCCATTCCAGTTGTGGGCAAGTTCGATTCGGTAACCGCAGTTAATCATGTTTCGTCAATTTGTGGAAGGTCAAATTTCCACCAGAACCTGCTCCAGTCCCTGACGCAATTCGAGCAGGGTTCGAAGCGTTCGACAAGGCCAGGACCTGCCAAAGTATGCCAAAGCCATCCCATGCCTGTGAACTGGACATGATTTCGGCCAATCTAGGTCTACAAGCAGTTCATGATCGACTGGACAGATGGTTGTCTTGATGTTGGCGAGCTCGCAGCCAACATAATTGACATTGCCGCGAAGGTATCTCCACCGTCGTCAAGGGACTGGAGCAAATCACTTCGCGCTCAGCTTCCGGTGCTCTTGGCAGGTGCGTGGCTCTCAGCTGTCCGCAACGATAAAAGCCTCCCCTAGATACGAAGCACAGCGCTGCTGATTCTCAGGTCTCTGCATGCTTCACGATCTGCAAGTCTGGAGAGAGCTTCAGATTCGCCAGCGAAAGCTGCGGTGAATCTGAAGGGTCACTTCAAGATCCCAGTCAGTTGCTCAAAAAGCCTCATGTGGTTCAGGTGCTGGCTTGCCTGCGGCTTTTGTCGTACGACGCAGTGAACCCTACACTTGCTAGCCATCTCATGCAGATCCGCACTGGCGAGGGCAAGTCCATCATTCTTGGATTCTGTGCCGTGATCTGCGCGCTGCTAGGATTCAAGGTTCGATGTGTTTGCTATTCTGAGCACCTGAGCAAGCGAGACTACGAAGACTTCCTTCAGCTATTCAAGGTCTTCAAGGTTGAGGACAGAATCAGCTACAGCAAGATCACCTGTTTCAGTGAAGAACGAGCACTTGCCAAGTGTGACATCCGCGAGTTCACAGCCCAGATGCTACATGACAAGGTCCCAGCGTCCAAAGTGCCAGCGTCCAAAGTGCCAGCACGACGATACAGCATTGCCGAAGGCGAGGTGAACTCCTCCAAGACCGTTGCAGCAAAGGATCCAGTTGTCACGAAGGGCACGGAATCCTCTCCCTTTCGGCTGAGTGATGTGGCTTGATCTTTGTTGATCAGCTCAAGCTTTCTGGATCGCCCAAGTTTCAGGTTCGTTTGTTTTGCGTGCGGTGCTGTTCATGTCGAAATGTTGCTTGCCGCAGGTAGCCGACGATGCAGGTCGGTCCAGACCAAAGGTGGTGACAGCTGCAAACGAGAACATGCTCACTGTGGTGAGCACGAGTGAAGCAGCCTGCGCTCACCCTTCATCATCGACGCTTTGCCTGTCATCATCCTCCAACTCAGGTGCTGTTCAAGCCTGCAGCACCGAGGTGGCTCCATTAAACGGCGCGGACTTGTTGCTGGTAGACGAGGTGGACGTCTTCTTCGGGCAAGAGTTCTACGGTCAAACGTACAATCAAGTCTGCGAGCTGCCGTTGCCAGAGATTCGTAATGTCCTGTTCCATATTTGGGAGCAGCGGTCGATGGCAGACACAGCCAGGCACTTGCTGCAGGCGGTGCAGACAAGCAAGCAGTTTGAAGCACTGAAGGAGGCTTTGCCAGGCTGGGACTTTCTTGTCGAGACCGAGGTGGAAGCCATGTGCCAGGCCCTGAAGCGACTCATAAAGAACGATCTCGGCCCTTGCCACAAGCCACATTACAGCAGCAGCCGCAACCGAATTGGCTACAAGATCATGGACTCGTTGGACTACGCTGTCGGCTACGGCTACATCACGGCCTTTCAGTACCTTCAGCTGGCAGAAAAGAAGGAGCTTCGCGACGAGGAAGAGGCTCTGCAGCACGCGCTCAGATTTCAAGTCACGTGTGGCTGTCTTTCCTACGCAAACTTCGGAAACCCAACAATCTTGGGTGTGTCAGGAACAGTTGCAGCTCTTGGAAGCTTTGAGTGGGAGATTCTGCACGGGTATGGCCTCAACTCCTACACAGACATGCCGTCAGTGTACGGGCAGACGAACCTCAGATTTGTTGAGAACCAACGTGCAGATGATGATCCCATCCTGGTGTGCTCAAAGAAAGAGCACTTCCTGGCCATTGCTGACGCAACCAGGAAGAAGGTCGAAGTTGGCCGAGCTGTCATCGTGTTCTTTGGTGACACTGCAAGCCTGCAAGAGTTCGAGGAGAGCCATCACTGTTCAAGCTTGAAGAACACGAGCGTCCTGCGTGAAACCCAGTCACATGCAGACAAAGACCATGTCATCAAGAAGGCTGCGACCTCGGGTCAAATCACTCTGAGCACATCTGTGTTCGGTCGAGGCACGGACTTCTTTTGCAATGACAAGAAACTGATGGATGCGGGCGGTGTGCACGTGATCCAGACATTTCTGTCCATTGATACATCTGAGGAGATTCAGATTATGGGGAGAACTGCTCGGCAAGGGCAGGATGGATCTTACTCCCTCATCCTAGCGAAAGAGGACCTTGAGGGCATGGGAGTCACAGAAGACATGGCCGTTGCGCCGATGCAGCGGTACAAGCTGTTGTCAGATGCCCGAGTTCGTGTCCAGAAGGGCATTCAGGATCGTCTGTCCAAGAGTCTCGCGGATGCCTCCGAGGTTGATGAGATGACCCACGCGTACCTTGATGCGGCTGCTTCCGGTGAGCTTGCCACGGCCCGAGAAACCTTTACGAGCTTGTACAAGCATGTTGCCAAACGAAAGCCAGGCGCGGCAGGGCATGCGCACATGTTCACATTGCCCGCAAATCTGATCCTGCCTCTGAGAAGAGCAATAATGCTTCATAGCGTGCCCTTCGGCAGTCTGCTCATGTGTATCTCGCCAGCGCGTTGGCACACCAGTGTCAGCCCCTGCAGGTCTCAGCCATGCTCGGCTCATGTGCCTCTCGGACGCAACAGGCTCTATGAGCGGCCTTTGGGGTGCCACCCTCTCGGGCATCAACACCATGTTCGAGCGAGTCAAGGAAATCGGCGGAGACAACTTCGAGTTCAAGTGGGTCGCATACAGAGACTACAGCGATCCCAACCTGATTGACATCTCACCATGGACAAGCAAAGCCTCGGAGATGCAGAGCTTCGTCAACGGGATAGGTTGTAGCGGAGGCGGAGATTCTGAGGAAGCAGTTGAAAGGGCCATGCTTGAGGCTCGTGGAGAGCATGATAAGCATCCTCTTTCGCGAGTGCTGCTGATTGCGGATGCACCACCGCACTTCGAGAAGAAGGGCCAAAAGCTCACAAATCACAACCACATCTTGGCCACCGACTTTATGACCGAGGCCGAGGAGCTCAGATCACGAGGAGTGCCAGTCTATTGCTTCACCGCTGCTCGGCAGTCTTGATGCTGCTTCCTCTGCATGGTTTTTTGTTGCACGGCAGCTTCAGCCAAGGTTGGTCAAGCCCAGCCATTGCCTCAGTTCGACTCCATATCGAGCGTTACAGGAGGCGAGTCTTCATTGCTGACGCCTGAAAATCTTGTTGACACCGTCTGCACTAGTGCGCTGATGGACATCGGCGGCCATGAATTAGTTGCACAGTACCGAGCCCGGTATGGATAGGGCCGAAGGCGAGGATGGCCTGAATTTTGTGTCCAAGCAGCCCAATTCCCCGGCAGCTTGTACAGCACACAAAAGATGTGCGATGCAAATCTCATTCACAGGTGCACAAGGGCCTCGAGCTAGATTATACATGTTTCCAGGTCCCGTTTTGTACGGCAGTGATCCGTGCAGAACATTCTCTCTTCGCATGATCCAGCTCAACCGAGCAAATGAAGGCTGCATTTGTGCAAGTTTCTGAATCCTGGATTTTCACGAGTGTAGTAGAACTCCGTCGTGCGCTCTGTTTTACTGGATCCGCTTCAGTCTCGTGCATGGTTCCCGAGACATTCGGCGTCAAGGCATTTGTCCACGGTTTTATTTCCATGCACGACGCCATGAAGTTCATGTGCACGTGCGTGTAGATGCCTCCATGGCTCAGATGCCGGAGCCTTACCTCCTCACTCGGCTCGATCTGGAAGCCCGAACTGCACGGGACTCACCCAAGACGACTAGACTGCCGTCACGTACGCTCGCCTATGCGGCAAGTCGATTTTAAGGTTTTTCATAAGTCTTCACATGTTCCGCTGGATCCGAGGCCAGTCCAAGGCAGTGCGGAGGCCATGAAGCAATCAGAGGCCGACCGAGCACGGCGTAAACACTGCATGACAAGACGAATAATGATGATGATGATGATGATGGTGCCACCGCTGGAGATTGTGGCTGCAGTGATACTGCTGGCAATATTTGGGGGTGGAGGTCGGAAGTGTTGCTAGAGGTGGCCGTGACGCCTTTGAATCTTCTGTGGGCGCTGCCACGGACGAATGCCCGGAAGAACGGCTTCCAATCCAGAGGAGCGTTCCTTCGTTTGGTTCATTCTCTGGCTCTCTCCCTCTGCCTCTCCTACTGTCGGTGCTCCGGAATTGCAGATCCCTGCAACCACCCGCACGAGGAGTGCAGAACGATGTACAAATACAACTGTCCGTCACATTGCACCCTGGTGAAACCGAAAGCCCAAACCCTACCCCCTCCAAAACTCCGCACAGCCAGGTGTGCAAAGGAAGCTCTGAAGCCTTTGTACGACCCTGCTGCGATGGCGGCTTCGGTGAGAGCACCGGTTCGTGCTTGCCTCGGACTATCACCATCCACTTTCATTCATGATGAGTGCGCCGTTTTGATTGAAGATACCATAATAAGGAAGCCATAATAATATATTCACTATAGATCCGTATTATGTAAGTTACCATAATAAGGATACCTTAGTTTAAATTCCTTAACAAAAACCCAGGCAGTCTACTGCAGGCAGACTCCTAGATGGATGAATCGGAGTTGGCTGCGCCACTTCTCCTTGTTTTTTTGTATTCCATCCTTGGTCTCATGGCTCTCATGTTGGCCATCACCGTGCATGTAAAGATCGGTGACGACGATGACGCCGGGTTCCAGTCTTTCAGCATATGTGCTCGGCGGCTGTGCCGTTTTGTCTTCCGTGGCGATGAACACAGAGAGTGTAGCGTTCGCGATGGCTTTCACTGCTCTTCTTCACGTTATGATGCCCTACCTTCTTCGGAAGTCGACAATTACTACGACAGCAGCTGCACCGCCACCAGCAAAAACAGCAGCACGTGGCAATTCCGCCTTGTTGCAGAAGCCCGAAAGCAAGGCATCGAATCTAAATCTTGCTGCCGCCCAACTCTACCTGGCGAGCTGAATGCCCGCCCAATACCGACGACGGCTTCGAAAAAGAAAGGCTTCGATATATTGGTGAGTCGCAGCCAACTTGCTCTGTCTAACGCATCTGAACTCTCTTCATCTGCTCGGATTGATAGTGCAAGAAGTCCATGTTGCACTTTTCATGACCGCAAATCTCGGACCCCTGCGCCCAGAACCTCTGCAGCATGAGGCGTGCTGAGTGTGCATTCGTGCAAGTCCATTAAACCGCAGCCCGCCGAACCGAAGCCCTACCCGTACTGCGAGGTGTGCTACGGCTTTCTGCTGGGCTGCACGACTCCCTGCTCCGATGGCGGCTTCGGTGAATGCACCGGTTCGTGGTTGCCTCAGACTGTCGTCAGTCTCTCATTCATGGTTAATGCTTCATACTGCTTCTGCTATGTAGTGGTAGTTGCAATTAAGGGTACAGCAAGACTGACAGCAAGAATGGCCTCAGTAGTACGACAATGATATCTCATGATTTTACTTGCACCCTGCGGAAAATGCAAAGCAGCCATCGGGCCGGGCGCGTGGCGTCTGCACGTTGTTGTGGAAATCCCGCGACGGAGGGCGAGGCGATGCGAAGGGCTGGAGCAGACCGTCGGTCTGTTGCTACGCAGTAGTCTACTCCTGATTGATTTTCGGTAGTTGCTGAAGATTCGAACATGTCAAGATTGTAAGTTACAGTCGAGAAGCACATCAGAGACTTCAAAGCAGTACTGATCAGGTCGTCGTTGCAACACAGATTGGCTGCCGACCAATACACACTAGACCTTTCCACTGCCAGTGGTCTGCCTTGCATCTGCACGCTTTGCCTCTGGTACCTTCAACTCCTTGTCTTCGCCGGGTGCGGGAAGACTGCAAACCCAACTCATTACCGAAAGCCAAAGAATTTTCCATCTCTCATGTTTGCGTCGCTCCGGGTGCTTGACGCCTGATTCGTTATCGAAGCTCGAGCCGGTGTGCTGCTCGCTTCCTTAGCCACTGGATTGCTTTTAGTACAGCTCAGAAATCGTTTCGACAGGGAGACCTCTGTTGAGTTGGTTGCTCTCGGCCAGATGCTGTCGTAGTCTTCTTGCAAGGAGATGACCATGATGACGCCTTTGAACCCTCTGCTGATGAACATTGAACGAGAGCCGATGCCCCTGTGGCAAGCAAGCGCCTGTTCCATCGCAGGTCTGCGGAGACCATCGTGGCACAGCGTGTCTGAGGAAATGGAATCGCTTGTGGCAGAACTGCCTGAGGTGTCTGCATTGTCTTGCTGTGCAACGCAAGGCAGGAGGAGGAAAACAACAAGTTTTGCAGCCTCTTGCCACACTCTTATTGCAGGTAAGGAGATACCTTCGCATAAAGTGTGCACGTTGCACAAAAACGAAGCTGAACACCACACCAAGCACCCATGCCCAAGACTTAAGCCGGAAATAGGTTTGGGCCTCGTTTTCTCTTCAGGGTTTAGGGCCGGTTAGTGTTAAGGGTTTAGGGTTTAGGGGGGCAGCAGGGTTTCAATCTTGCGGTCTCCGGAAGATTCCCGCGGGAATACCGTGTGCCGTGCTGTCGTTCTAAGATGTGTTCCCGCAGCATAATGGGGCAGTCTAGCGTTATTTGTTGAGGTGCCAGATTCCAGCATTCCGGCTCGACAACTGCGATGTTGCGTAATGCTCAGAAACAAGCGAGCCCACGATTTGCCCTGTGCCGGTGCCATGCAGCTAAGGGCGGAGCAAGCTAATGGCAAATTCAGGTAGGATCCGAAGCAGCTCAGACACCCCTAGCAAATCCTATCCCCCCTGCATCTCCAAATGTCACTTGAACTGGAAATCCTAGTGGGCATGTGCAAAAAAAAGCGGCAAGTAAAGACTGAAGGATCATATAGGCATTCATGAAAGACTTAGCAGAGTTAGCACTGTAGTCTGAGGCCATCAGTTGGGCTGTCTCCTTTGATCATTGATCCCCAAACCCCAACCCCTACCACCTAAACCTTTCAAGGGCCCAAGCACCACAGAGGGGATCTCTTTTGGGGCGTGGATCCTGGAAGGGCCTAACTTGAACAGCCCTCCCTAATCTGAGCAGGCGCGGCAGAAGCACCAGAGATGTCCCATCCGGAGCTCATTTCAGCTGGCCGGGCCTGGTTTCCTTCCGAGCACCTCCCTCCCTGTCGCAATGAAGCTCGCAAGCGCCTCCCTCCTCCTTGCCCGGTGCATCATCAGTGTTCCGGGCCTTGTGTTCGAGCCTGGGATGAGCAAGCGGAGCGAAACCTGTAAATCCTAAACCCAGAGAAAAGACACTGGCTATGCTGACTCCACCCAGTCCTTGAATCAAGCGATTTTCTTCTAGCTTTCAGGGTGTAGTGACCCAGAAGGCCATAAGGTGGTCCTTCCATGCCACTGCATGACTTGCTACTGGTATCAAATCTCAGCTACGATGTGAAATTAAGAGTTCGGAATCTGTGGCAATCCTAAACCCTAAGCATCCCCAAACCCTGAACCGGACTCAGGAGCGCGCCGGCGACCTACCCGAATGCCATGGGTCCGTGACTGGCACTTTGCAGGCCGACTGCGAAGATGTCCCACTCGACAAGTGCACACAGCAACTTGGCATTCATCGTTCGTTTTGGGATTTGGGGGGTTCCGTTTTTTTTTGACTTTTGCTTTGTTTTTGGCTTATGTCACCGTCCGCTGTGAAGGTACTACACTCCTATCACAACTGGCAAAGCTCGAGTGATGCAATGTGGCAAGAGCGGCGGGCAATGCCTGGCGAGGGGTCCCGAATGTGTTATTCCCAAGGTTGACGATGGCTTCAAGGAAGGAAGCAGCTATGTCGTCACGAAGGTAAGCAAGAGGGGATATGAGTACTTCGGCAGTACTGGCGACCAGGGCGGGCCCTGTGTTGGCGCGGATGGCAAGCGACCCATGATGTGCTTTCCGAAGGCAGACAACGGATTCTGCAAGAATGATCGCTGCTCGGGTGAAACGGAAGGTTGCATGGACTTGTGCGACTCCATTCCCTCGTGCCGTGGGTTCACTCAGCATTATGGAGGCTGCTATGTTCACATCGACCCAAAGGACAAGGACGCGAAGATCGCAGATGGTACGTTTGAGAAATGCCCTTGGGGATCTGCATCGTCGTGGCCGCCTGTTTGCACAAATAGAGGCGACAAGTGGTGCGGCAACACCGAGCCCACCAACAATTGTCTCATCAANGCAGATGGTACGTTTGAGAAATGCCCTTGGGGATCTGCATCGTCGTGGCCGCCTGTTTGCACAAATAGAGGCGACAAGTGGTGCGGCAACACCGAGCCCACCAACAATTGTCTCATCAAAAAATGGACAGCCTCTGCCCCTCCAATTCCGTCCGGCTACACATCCAGCAGCACATATGCTGCCACAAAGACCAGCACAAGCGGAAATCATTACTTCGGCAGTACTGGCGACCAGGGCGGGCCCTGTGTTGGCGCGGATGGCAAGCGACCCATGATGTGCTTTCCGAAGGCAGACAACGGATTCTGCAAGAATGATCGCTGCTCGGGTG